>RCUC01169151.1:0-60835 GCA_003697995.1 Taxidea taxus jeffersonii | reverse complement strand
TTATGTTTATAAAAAAATAAATAAATTATATAAATGTAAAAAAAAAAAGCCTCCATTTTAGAAAAAGAAAGTATATAGAAAAATAAAACAATTTGGTACCAGTGATTAGAAATGGAATTTATGACAACTGTGGTTGAATGTCCTTCCCTGAAACTCTCCCATCATTTTCACAGACTCAACTCTCTGTTTTCCTTTTACCTCCCTGGCCTGCGCTCTTAAGTTTTTTATTGAAATCTATGCCCTCTATCTGTTCTATATTGTCTCTCAGTCAGTGTTATGGGATGAATTGTGTGCTCTGCCCCCCAGTCATATGGTGAAGCCCTAATGTCCAGTACCTCAGAATACAACCATATTTGAAGATAAGGTCTTTAAAGAGGCAATTATGGGGGCGCCTGGGTGGCTCAGTGGGTTAAGCCTCTGCCTTCAGCTCGGGTCATGGTCTCAGGATCCTGGGATTGAGCCCCGCATTGGGCTCTTTGCTCAGCAGGGAGCTGCTTCCCCCCACACCCTCTCCCAGCCTCTCTGCCTACTTGTGATCTCTGTTAAATAAATAAATAATTTTTTTTAAAAAATAGAGGTAATTATGTTACAATAAGGTCTTTATGGTAGGCTCTAATCTGATAAAGACTCCCTTATAAGAGGAAATTTGGGCAGACATGCAAACAGAGAAAAGACCATGCAAAGACAAACAGAGAAGGTGTTCCATCTGTAAGAAGAGAAAAGGACTCAAAGGAAGCCAAACCTGGTAACATCCTGATCTTGGATATCTACCCTCCAGGATTGTGAGGGAATATATATATATATTTTGCTCAAGCCATCCCGTCTCTTGCATTTTGTTATGACAGGCCTAGTAAACTAATACACTCCATATACTCTCTTCTGCCCCCACTCTATCTTCACCTAAGATCATACTCAAAGGCTTGAATTTGGATCAACCAAGATGATTCTTAAATCTCTATATCTTGGTCAGGCATCCCTTCTGTGCTTTAAACTAAATTTCTATTAAATACTTACATATGTACCCAAGTAATCTTCTCCCATCTTTCTCTGCTTTATGCCAGCTCTCCCCTTCCTGCATTCCCTACAGTGGTGGGTGGAACCAACCCAGGTGCCCAAGTAAGCTACCTGGGAATCATCTTTACAAAAACATGAGAGAGAGAGAGAGAAAAAAAAAAAAAGGCTACCATGTATTTGTTAAACATGTAAGAGCTTTACATACATCTTAAAACAACTAGAACTTTTATATACTTCTGGTGGAATGTAAGTTAGTAAAAGCACCATGGACGGTTTGGCAGTCACCAGAGAACCCCAGACCCAGAGCTGCCACACACCCCTGCACTCAGCACCCCTGCAAAACTAGACCCAGGTTCACAGCACACTCCAATGTGCCACCAACTGCAGGTGAAGATCTTCCCTTCTGAAGTTAGTCCATAAAATGTGAAAGAAGTGACTGCTGCTTCAAATACACAGATAGCTACAGCGATCACAAAGAAACAAGGAAATTAGTTAAAAATGGGCAAAGGACATGAACAGACATTTTTCAAAGAAAACATACAGATGACCAACAGATACATGAAAAGATCCTCAATATCAGCCATCATCAGGGAACTACAAGCCAAAACTTCAATGAGGTATCACCTCATACCTATCAGAATGGCTAAAACTAACAACACAGGAAACAACAGGTGTTGGCAGGGATGTGGAGAAAGGGGAACACTCTTACACTGTTGGGAATGCAAACTGATGCTGCCACTCTGGAAAACAGTGTGGAGTTTCCTTAAAAAGTTAAAAAATAGAACTACTCTATGACCCAGAAATTACACTACTAGGTATTTACCTAAAGGACACAAAAATACTCATCTGAAGGGATACATACACCCCAATATTTACAGCATTACCAACAATAGCCAAATTATGGAAAAAGCCCAAATGCCCACTGACTCATGAATGGATAAAGAAATGTGGTATGTGTATATATATATATATATATATGTACATATATATATATACACACAAACACACACACACACATACATATGTATCATGGAATGTTGTTCAGCCACAAAAGAAGAATGAAATCTTGCCATTTGCAATGACATGGATGGACAGAGAGTATTATGCTAAATCAGAGAAAGACAAATACCATATGATTTCACTCATATGTGGAATTTAAGAAACAAAACAATCATTTGGAAAAAGAGGTAAACCAAGAAACAGCCTTTTTTTTTTTCTTTTCTTTTTGGAGAGACAGAGAGAGCAAAAGCAAAAGAAATCACAGAGGGAGAGGGAGAAGCAGACTTGCTGCTGAGCCCAATACGGGGCTCGATCCCATGACCCTAAGATCATGACCTGAGCTGAAGACAGACACTTAACCAACTGAGCCACCCAGGTGCCCCAAGAAACAGATTCGAAACTACAGAGAACAAACTGATGGTTACCAGAGAGAAGGTGGGGAGGGGATGGTTTAAATAGCTGATGGGAATTAAGGAGTATATTTGTTATGAACACCATGTGTTGTATGGAAGTGTTGAATCACTAAATTAGACACCTAAAACTAATATTACACTGTATGTTAACTAACTGGAGTTTAAATGAAAACTAATAAAGATTTAAAAAAACAAAACAAAGAAGTAAGGAGACATGACACCACAAAAAGATCACAATAAACTTCCAGTAACTGACCTCCTCAAAATGAAGATAAAGAAATTGCCTAACAAAACCTTTTGAAAAACTGTTATAGTCAGAGAGCTGTAAGAAAACACAGATGAATAGTTTAATAAAATCAGGAAAACAATACAAGAACAAAATGAGAGCAACAGAGAGATGAAAAATATAAAAGAGAACCAAACAGAAAATTTGGAGCTCAAGAAGTGCTGAACTGACAAATTTAATACCTTCAGCAACAGACTCAGACAGAAGAATCAGTAAACTCAATGACAAATCATTTGAAATTATCCAGAGGATAAAAAGAAAAGGAAGTGAGAGAGAATGAAGAAAGTATTGCAAAATTTATGGGACACCATTGAGATAAATAAATGATGCACAGGGGGCTCCTGGGTGGCTCAGTCTGTTAAGCATGTACCTTTGGCTCAGGTCATGACCCAGGGTCCCCACATCAGGCTCCCTGCTCAGCAGGGAGTCTGCTTCTCCCTCTCCCTCTGCCCCCTGACTCTCACTCATGCTCACTTGCTGCCACTCTCTCTCAAATAAATAAATAAATAAATGATGCATATGAAAGTCCAAAAAAGAAGAGAGGAAGAAAGGGCAGAATGTTTAAAGATATAATAGCTCAAAACTTTCCAAAATGGAGAGAGATTTGGACATCTAATTTCTTGAAGCTCATAGATCTCTAAATAATTCAATGCAAAGATATCTTCTCGAAGACACATTATAATACAATGTTCAAAATTTGGAGACAGAATCTTGAGACCAGCAAGAGAAAAGATGCTTGTCATCAACCACACAGGATATCAGTGGCTTTCTAAGCCGAAATTTTATAGTTTCAGCTTAGAAACTGTAAGAGAGAGAATAGGATGATATACTCAAATCCCTGAAAGAAAAAAAAAAAAAACAAAAAACTGCCAACCAAGAATATCCAGCAAAGCCCTCCTTCAGAAATGAAGAAAAGGTAAAATATTCTTAGACAAAAGAAAAGCTGGGGGAGTTATTCATCCTGAGATCTGCATTACCAATAATGTTGAATAAGATTTTCAAGCTAAAAAATCAGGATGCTGAGTAGTATTAACATGAAACACAAGGTAGAGTTAAGTTTACAGTCAAATTCAGAAAACTCCCATGGTGTAATATAGTGGTTTGTAAATCACTTAACTCCAGTGTAAAGGACAGAAGTATTAAAAATAACTATAGGTATAATAATTTGTTAATAGATATACACTATAAAAGATGTAAATCATCAAAACAAAAACATAAGATGTAGGTGGAGTAAAACGGTAGAGCTTTTTGTATGCAACTGCAATTATGTTGCAATGTTTAAAATAGACTTTTAAATATCTGTAAAATGTATTCTGGAAGCCTAGATGTCCATCAACAGATGAATAAAGAAGAGGTGGTATACATATATACAATGGAATATGACTCAGCCTTCCAAAAGAATGAAACCTTGACATTTGCAATGATGTGGATGGAAGCGGGTATTACACTAAGTGAAATAAGTCAGCCAGAGAAAGACAAATACCATATGATTTCACTCATATGTGGAATTTAAGAAATAAAACAGAAAAACATAGGGGAAGGGAAAGAAAAATAAGAAAATGTGTGGAAATTAAACACACGCCTGCAGAACAAATGTGTCAAAGAAGAAATCAAAAATTAACTTGAAACAAATGAAAAAGTAAACATGCTACATTTATGGAATGCAGCAAAAGCAGTTGTAATTGGGAGGTTTAGTGCAATAAACACTATATTAAGAAAAAGCTCCCAAATAAACAACCTACTGCATACCTCAAGGAATGACAAGAACAAAGCCCGTGTTAGCAGGTGGAAAGAAATAACAAAGATCAGAGCAGAAATAAATGAAACTGAAACAAATATAACAAGAAAAAAGCACAACAAAACTATAGGCTGGTTTCTCTAAGAGGTAAACAAAATTGATAAAACTTTAGCTGGAATAACCAACAAAAAGAGAAAACTCAAATAAAATTAGAAATGCAAGAGGAAACATTACAACTGATACTATAGAAATATATATGATCATAAAGACTTCCATTAACAATTATATATATACAAAAAAATAGATACTATAAAAGAAATAAAATTTCCTAGAAACACATAATCTACCAAGAATGAGTCAGTAAAAACAAAAAACAAAACTGAGCAGACCTAGGCACCTGGGTGACTCAGTCATTAAGCGTCTGCCTTTGGCTCAGGTCATGATAACTAAGATCCTAGAATCAAGCCCCACATTGGATCCCTGCTCGGTGGAAAGCCTGCTTCTTCCTCTCCCACTCCCTCTACTTGTGTTCCCTCTCTCACTGTGTCTGTCAAATAAATAAATAAAATCTTAAAAAAAAAAAAAACAAACCTGAACAGACCCATTATGAGTAAAGAGATTGAATTAGCAATAAAAAATCTCCCAACACAGAAAGCCCCAGGACCAGGTGGCTTACCTGGCTAATTCTACCAGAATGAAAGAAAATTTAATGCCAATCCTTCTCAAACTCTTCCCAAGAACTGAAAAGGAGGGAACACCTCAAATCTCATTCTATAAAGCCATAGTAGTACGGTGATTCCAAAGCTACATAAAAGTGTACTACAAGGAAATTATAGACCAATGATCCAATGAATATAGATGCAAAAATTCTCAACAAAATATTAGCAAACTGAATTTAAGAACATGTTAAATGTTCTTTTTCTATGATGAAGAAGGATTTATTCCTGGATGCAAGGATGGTTCAGCATATGAAAATCAGTAAGTGTAATACATCACATCAATGGATGACAGATAAAAGTCACATGATCATTAACAGATGCAAAAAAAGCATTTCAAAAAATACAACACCCTTTCATGATAAAAAAATGCTCAACAGATTGGTTATACAAAGCACACACCTCAACATAATAAAGGCCATATACAACAAACCCACAGCTACCATCATACTCAAAAGTGAAAAATGGAAAGCTTTTCTTCTAACATCAGGAATAAGACAAGGATGCCCACTATAACCAGTCATATTCCACATATTACTAGTAGACCTAGACAGGACAATCAGGCAAGAAAAGGAAATAAACAACCAAATCAAAAAAGAAGTAAAATTATCGTTATTTTCAGATAACATGATTTTTTTTTATATAGAAGACTGCAAGGATTCAACCTAAAACTGCTGGAACTAGTTAAAAATTCAGCAGAGTTTCAGAGTATAAAATCAACATAGAAAATCAGTTACATTTTGCACTAATAATGAAACAACCAAAAAAAAAAAAAAAAAAAAGGAAAGAAAAAAGAAACCAAACCCCTATTTCATTAACAACAGCTTAAACAACAACAAAACCCAAATACCAAAAAAAAAAAAAATTAGCAAAGAAAGGAAAAGAGCTAAAAATGAAAAGTGTAAGACTTTCTTAAAAGAAATCAAAGAAGAAACAAATGGAAAGACATTCCATGTTCATGAACTAAAATAATCAGTATCATTAACTGTCCATACTACTTAATCACTATCAAATTCCCAATGGCATTCTGCACAGAAACAGAAAAAACAATCCTAAAATTTGTGTGGAAATGCAGACGACCCTGAGTAGCCAAAGCAATCCTGAGAAAGAACAAAAAAATTGAGAAATTGTATTTCCTGATTTCAAACTGTACTACAGATCTATAGTAACTACAACAATATGGTTTGGCATGAAAATAGACACATAGACCAAGACAACAGAACAGAGTGCCCAGAATTAATACCCAACATATAAAATCAACTAATATACTGTAAGGGAGCCAAGAACAATCTATGGAGAAAGTATAATCTCTTCAACAAACGATGCTGATAAAACTGGATAAACACAAACAGAACACTGAAACTGGACTCCTAATTTATAAAACTCAAAAAAATTAACTCAAAGTATATCAAAGACTGAAACATTAAGACTTGATACCACAAAACGCCAGAGGAAAACATAGGGGAATAGCTCCTTGATTTGAGTCTTGGAAATGGTTTTTTGCATAGGATACCAAAAGCAAAGCAACAAAACCAAAATCAACAAGTTTAACTATAGCAAACTTGAAAGCTTCTGGACAGCAAAAGAAACAATCCATAAAATGAAAAGGCAACCTACAGAACGGTAGGAAATTTTTGCAAATAGCAGAATACACATTATTCTCAAGTGCACATGGAACATTCTCAAGGACTGTATGTGAGACCACAAAATGGGTCTCAATAAATTTAAGAAGGAAATCATATATCTTTTCCAACAACGATATGAAACTAGAAATCGATTACAAAGAAAAAACAAAAAACATGTGGAGACTAAACAACATGCTACTAAACAACCAATGGGTCAATGAACTCAAACAGGAAATGAAAAAATATCTTGAGACAAATGAAAATGAAAACACATTTCAAAATCTATGGAACACAAAAAAGCAGTTCTAATGATGAAATTTATAATGATATAGGCCTTACTCACCTAAAGAAATAAGAAAATCTCTAATAAACAATCAAATTTATACCTAGAGAATGAAAAAAAGAAAAAAAGCACAAAGTTAGGGGCGCCTGGGTGGCTCAGTGGGTTAAAGCCGCTGCCTTTGGCTCAGGTCATGATCCCAGGGTCGTGGGATCGAGCCCCGCATCGGGCTCTCTGCTCTGCGGACAGCCTGCTTCCTCCTCTCTCTCTGCCTCTCTGCCTACTTGTGATCTCTGCCTGTCAGATAAATAAATAAAATCTTAAAAAAAAAAAAAAACATTTAAAAAAAAAAAGCACAAAGTTAGTAGAAGGAAAGAAATAATAAAGATTAGAGTGTAAATAAGTGAAATAGGGACTAAAAAACAGAGAAGATTGCTGAAGTTAAGAGCTGATTCTTTGAAAAGAAAACTGATAACCCTTTAGCCAATTCATCAAGAAAATGAGTGGTTCCAAATAAATAATATTAGAAAAGAAAGTTTTCATTGATACCACAGAAATACAAAGGATCCAAAGAGACTACTATGAAGAGTTATATGCCAACACTTTGGAAAACCTAGACAAAATGGATAAATTCCTAGAAACATAAAAACTTCTATGACTGAATCATTAAGAGCTAGAAAATATGAATACACTGGTAACTAAACTGAATCAGTAATTAAAAAACAAAACAAAACAGCCAAAACCTCCCAGCAAACAAGAGTCTAGAATCAGACAGCTTCACAGGTAAATTCTACCCAACTTTTCTTTTTTTTTTTTTTTTTAAGATTTTATTTATTTATTTGACAGACAGAGATCACAAGTAGGCAGAGAGACAGAGAGAGAGGAGGAAGCAGGCTCCCCGCTGAGCAGAGCCCAAAGTGGGGCTCGATCCCAGGACCTTAGGATCATGACCTAAGCCGAAGGCAGAGGCTTTAACCCACTGAGCCACCCAGGCACCCCTTTACCTAACTTTTGAAGAAAAGTTATGACTACCCTTTTCAAACTATTCCAAAAAAATTTAAGAAGGAATGCTTCTAAATACACTTAATGAGACCCTGCTACTAATCCAAACAAAGACACCACAAAAAAAGAAAATTTCAGACCAATATCCCTGATGAACATAGATGCAAAAATCCTCAACGAAATATAAGCAAAATGAATTCTTAAAAATACATCAAGCAGATTATACACCATGATCAAGTCAGATTTATTCCAGGGATGCAAGGATGTTCAATATCCACAAACCAATGTGATTCACCACATTAACAAAATGAAAGACAAAACCACACAATCATCTCAACAGATGGAGACAAAGTAGAATTTGGCAAAATTCAACATAAATTTGTGATAAAAACGCTCCACAAAGTGGGTATAGAGGAAACATGCCTCAACATATAAAGACAACATATGACAAACACACAGCTAACATCATACTCCTCAGTGAAAATCTAAATGCTCTTCCTAGAAGATGAGAGGCAAAACAAGGATATCCATTTTCACAACTTTTATTTAATAGCAATTAAGGAAAAAAAAATAGAGGCAGTTAACTTTCTGACATTGATCTTAGCAACATTTTGTCGGATACGTCTCCTCAGGGAAGAACAATAAAAGGGACTACATTAAACTAAAGGGGGAGGGACTGTGGTGGTGGTGACAGACCAAATAGATAAAGAATTTTAAGTGGTATAATATTCCAGTTATAAAATAAGTTAAACACAGGATGTAATGTACAGCACAGGAAATACAGTTAATAGTATTGTAAGAATTCTGTATAGTGACAGATGGTAACTTGACATTGTAGTGACCATTTTGTAATGTATATAAATACTGAATCACTGTTATACACCTGAACTAGTACAATATTGCATGTCAACTATTCTTCAATAAAAAAATAAATCCTAAAAAATTAAATTTTAAAAATAAGGTAAAATAATAAAAATTTAGAAGGGAAAAAAAATTGAGGACAGTAGTATCTCCGATGGGGAGGTAAAATTTTACTTCTGCCATCTTAGAGTATCCAGCTGGACCTGAGAATTAAACTGACTTAGGACATACTAACAGGAGAAAAGCATATAAATCTTGTTATATGTACACGAAATCTTCAAAAGGAAATGAAGACCTAAAGAACTGCCAAAACCCAAGTGTTTCTATATTAGGTTGAAAAAGGACAGACAATTGTGGAAAAGGTAAGATATATGGCAAACATAAAGTAAAATAGGAATTATTTTAACGAGGTCTCTTTGTACAGAATACTCAGTCTCAACTCCTGACTTTGGTGATAGAATGTTTCCTCCCTGCATAGGGAGGGCATCTTTCACTTGGGAGGTCAGAGCACCCTTCTTTGTACCTGCTGTTTTCCAAGTGCCTTTAGCTAAAAATAATACTTATGTCAAAGCGGCATATTCTGCTACTCTTTGATAGTATTCTAGGTTCTCATATTGTTCTTACATTGGGGGATCCATTCATAGAAATCCATAACTTACATATGTGATACATGGGTTCTTTTGCATGTATTTAATGTATAGAAAAACATATCTTTAAAATATAAAATAATATTAGCTCTGTGCCAAACATAAGTAAATGTCTAAGAAATATTAACTATTTCAATGTGAGGGGAAAATTCCTACTTAATAGTAGAATTCAATCATGGTCTCTATAAAATAGGACCTATTTTTTAAGGATAAAAAAGAACTTGATGAAATAGATAAAAATGTTCACAACTTCTAGGTGATGAGACACAGTTAACTTTTCCTGGATCTCCATATTTGTCTGTACTTTTGAATCTTCTGCATTAAGCATGCTTAAATTACTAAGAGCGACAACAGAAATAAATGGAACAAATGAATACAATGTCTCATGCACATTATGCACTTAATCTGTCATAATATAAAGAAAAATAATTATCTCATTTTTAAAAATATTATCAATAAACAATGAATCTTGGAACACTGAAAAAACAAAATAAAACCTAAAAAAATAATAAATAAATAAATAAATAAATATTATCAAACTGCTAAATGTCTTTGCTGTGCCATTTTATCCTTGCAAAGTCACTTGAAGACCAAGACAGGATATATTCTAAAGGAACCCTGTGCTCCTCTGCATGGCTTATTAATAGTTTAGCTAACTCCTTTGTTAGTTAGCATATCCCAAAGATACTGCAGAAACATGGCAGTGGGACTAATTCTTCATTTAATCTCTCTGGGCCTATGTGCCATAAAGCCCCAGCAGTTCTGCTGTAAAGAACAATGGAAATATCATAAAAACAATCTGTAATCTGTAAAGAGCAAGGCAGCTGAGAGTTGCCCGTATCAACCTATACTTCTTAGTATCTTGGGGGTATGTATAATCAGGTTTGTAACCCCAGTGACTATCAAAGAGTTGCTGAATCAAAAAAGAGGTTCAATAACGGCTTCTTAAATAGAATTTTTTTAGTGTCTTCCTCCTCCCCCACCCAATAGTAGCTCTAACACTTTAGTTTTATAGATTAAAATCCTCCAACGACTAAGATGGTCTTTGATAAAAATCAAAACTATTCTTAAAATTCATCTGTGGGTAAGCTTTTCTTCTGTCCTATTTGTGTAATATCTTCCTAATAATACCTGTGTTTACCCACAAGTAGAAACTGTATGAACTTGTTTTGGGTTCAGCATAATACAGTGTTTCGCAAATTAAGCATTTTAATACACAAAAGGGAATCTTTCTTTCTTGTTCCGAAAGTAAAAGCTCAATAGCTTTCAGGAGGAGTTGGGAGAAATTACCCTAAATACATAAAACTGCTGGTGATACTACTATAGGCAAATCTGATGATAAGCCACTCTTTGTGTTATAAAAGAATGAGCATAGCAACATGCTTTGTTCATAAATTCAGCCTGACGTAATCTGAAAGTTGAAGTGCATGATTTGTGACAAATGGACCTGAGTCAAGGACAAGATTTCCCTGACGACCAGGCTTCACTGAGTCACAGAGGAAGTAAATATACACAATTCAGTAATAGGGCTTATCTTCAGGATTTTTAAGGGCAGGCTTCCCATGACCACTCTCATTCCAACCCAGTCTGTGCTTTCCATAGCTGAACCATGGCGTAAGTATTAGGCATTTTCAAAACTGCTGATAAACTGATAGTTGCTTGGTTGAAGGTAATTTTAAAGGTTAAAGGTTATAAGCCAAGTTTATTTTTCAACAGATACTACACTTTGTTTTTCTTAGATACCGTTAATACAAGAGTAGCCCTTCATGTTTTTTTTTCTTCTCAACACACATGCCACATGATATTTAAATTCACAAATACATGCTAGGCTATAGAAAAAGTAAGTGCATTCACAGTAACACCATCTCCTTCTCCCACACTCAAGGAAATGAGTCAAAAACTATTATATAATTAAGTGTAAGTCTATCTTAATTTGTATTGTAAAAGTAAGTTAATGACAAACTTAATCCAATTCCTAGATTTAACAAATTACCTGCTGAATATCTCATGATCATTCACTACTCTGAATTATAAGGAGATGATGTCACATAGGAAAGTTAATTACACATTTTTGCAGGGGGCGGGGAGTGCTACTGGTACACAGTTCAAGAGAATTTACATGAAGGGGCGCCTGGGTGGGTCAGTGGGTTAAAGCCTCTGCCTTCGGCTCAGGTCATGATCCCAGGGTCCTGGGATCGAGCCCCGCATCGGGCTCTCTGCTCAGCGGGGAGCCTGCTTCCTCCTCTCTCTCTGCCTGCCTCTCTGCCTACTTGTGATCTCTGTCTGTCAAATGGATAAATAAAATCTTTAAAAAAAAAAAAAAAGAATTTACATGAAAAATCTTATCAAGGAATCTTAGAACGAATTTGAATAAAGCCAGATGCTAATCAGTGGCTCACTTGTACAACTGGAATAAAATAATTAATGTACTATTCTGTTGATTCCTTTAACATTAAAAGCCCTTTAACAGATTTCTAAAAATTGCTACCCATTAATATTTCATATTCATATTGGAACCTACAATTCTAACAAGTTTCCAGAACCTTTTTTGTGTGGGAGTTGGGAGGAGTTATTCAAAACAGATAGTAATTCTTTCTATCACATGTACTTTATCAAAACTTACTGCTAATTCCTCTGCCAATTTCAAAGGGTTTGGAAAGGCTAGAGTAGAACTGAGGGACTAGAGAATCAGGCTAATCTAGAGACCCAACAATATTAAATCTTTCAGAATCAGCTCCTTGGCACAAAGCCAGACAAACACAAGGTGCAAAGAGACTCAGTGGACTAAACACCTCACCCTTCATTAGACACCAAGGAAGACTGATGTTTCAAAGTGGTAGAGTTATTACTTGAGTTGAACACAAATACCTCCCCATTAACAGATCCTTTGAACACTTATAGAAACTTCTGGTTTTATCAAAGAATTTCCATTAAAACTGGTTATTTCTTGTTAAAAAAATAAAATAAAATCAGTCTTCAAAGAAGTGTTGGTTCATACAAAGGGAAATTAAGAATACTTTCTATCTTGTTTTATACACTAGGTGGAGGCACGAAAACAGAGCTATAATGTATTTGTGGTTTATTTTGAGAAATATTCTGGTAAATTAGCATGGTTAAGTGTTACTTATTTGGGAATACTGATGTAATAGAGATTTTAAAAAACAACAACTACTTCAAGAATTCAAGTCAAATTTTCATTCTGAATAAAATTTCAATAAGACAAACAACTTGGGCTAGACTATTAAAACAACCAGTGTGGAGACATTTAATGAATAAACTTCCCTGTTAACACTTTGCCTAAGTAGACTTTTTCAGAGATACTGTGTTCTGGCTACATGAGACTGGCTTTGTTCCTTTCAATAAATTAGAGAAGGGAAAAAGGGGAAGAGAATGTGACAATCACACTTTATCCACACCAGGCTGCCATATGTCACTTTTTTGTCCTTTGCTGGTTCATTGATTATTCATGAATTCACTACCTGAAAAGTGCTATATTTATCTTTACAGCCACAAAGCTGTCAATTCAGTTTCAAGCAAGCCTGTCTTTGTTTTCAATGAAACGCAGAGTTTGCACCAAAAAAAAGGCCTTGTGTATATGACACCACCCTACACTATAATACAAATATTAAAACAAAACAAAACAAAACACTGATATAAGTGAGTTTCCATGTTGGTCCCAGCCTGAGCCACCTTATTATTTTTTTAAGACTGTTAAACCAAAAGAAAAATGAAGCAGTCTCAGCTTTTAGAGCCTTTTAGAGGCTTTTAAAGGCTTTTAGAGCCTTTGGCCTTTATGGATTTCCACAAAGGCCCTGAATCCTGCTCCCTGTATTTTGTTATCAATGGTCTTACTGTTTCCTTTTCTTTTATTCTTTTATACATGCTTGTTTCTGGCAAGTTTACTCTGCTATTAACTTACCTGCTTAAAGCTACCTGAGTTCTAAGCACTGTTTCCCCAGGATTCATTACATCAGCTCTAGCTCAAAATCTATCCTAGAATATCCTTTTCCCACAGACAGTCATTTCCATGAAAGATTTCACAGGTCATTCAAATTCCAACTTGTTTGCCAGTATCTAAAGAAGATATATTTTTAAAAAGTTATATAAAGAGACACTCAGCTTTTATCACAACCAGACAAGAAGACAGGGAAACAAGCATGCTTCCTTGATGGCTATAAGCTTAAAACTATCACTACAAATCCATCATATTTTTATGGAAGGAGAAAGATCAGAAGGAGAAAAGAGATTAAAAATGGATTAAAAACATACTTGTATTCTAAAAATTCCTTGACTAGCCCGAAGAATTAAAAAGCAAAGTGAAATCTACATTCCAAAATTACTATCATTTAATAAAAGTTTTGATAATAATGTCAAAAATGTAAATTGAATTTAATTTTCCTTAGGTGTGCTCAACAATAATTTTGACATGAAAGTTCAAAACATGTGATAAAGACCTAACAAAAGTAAAAACAGCACTTCATAAATAGTTCCAATATACGATGCATTCCTCCATGTTTTATTTCAATTCACCTTGTGAGGATACCTAAATTTCAAAATTTCTTTGTAATTCAAGAATGCAATTAAGGCCTATACCTCCATTAACAAGAAAACGAAGCAGAAAGAGCCTTGATATTTCAGAACTCCACTATGATGTAGCATTAGTCATCAAATCCCTATAGTCATTAAAGCAGGAGATCAAGTTTATGCCTAAGAAAACAAAAGAAAAAAGATTCAAATATAGGATGAATGGTTTCATAATTAAAAAAAAAATTTAGGGAGAAGGTGGTTGGGCTGTGGACATTGGGGAGGGTATGTGCTATGGTGAGTGCTGTGAAGTGTGTAAACCTGGCAATTCACAGACCTGTACCCCTGGGGCTAATAATACATTATATGTTAATCAAAAAAATTAGAAAAATTTTTTAAAAATTTAATTGCAGAGACTTATCCATGTCAGTGTATAATTGTTTTATAGGATTATCTATTTCCAAAAGTTCCTAGCTTATTTGTTCTTGACCCAATGCATCTCCCTTTGTTCAGTTATCCAGGATAAAAACTTGGGCCTCTTCCAGCACCCTGCTTTCATTAGTCAGGACTAGGTACAGCTGCATATAGCCATCTACAACAAGAACAAAAACAGATATACAGGGGCACCTGGGTGACTCAGTGGGTTAAGCCTCTGCCTTCGGCTCAGGTCATGATCTCAGGGTCCTGGGATCAAGCGGGGAGCCTTCTTCCCCCTCTCTCTGCCTGCCTCTCTGCCTACTTGGGATCTCTCTGTCAAATAAATAAATAAAATCTTCAAAAACAACAACAACAACAACAGATATACAGACAAAACCAATGGCTTACATAAGATAGAAATGGACTTTATTCCTATACACACAAAAGAGAAGCCCTGATGTACTCAGTTCAGCATATAGTAGTTCAGAGTGCTGGCTCTTTCCCATGTGATGATGTGCCGTTCTCAACATGTGCCTTCCACTTCAGGGACCAGGACAGCAAGATGGCTGGCTGCTTGAGCTCCTGCTATCACATGTACATAACAGCCAACAGGAAAGACGGAAGCAGAAGTCAATCCTAAGATTTTTGCAGAAGTTGCATACAGTGCTTCTACTTTCATCTCATTAGTCTGAATTTAGTGATATGGTCCTATGTACTTATTAACTGGAAAATGCATTCTTTACACTGACAAAAAATATGTCCACTAAAAATTAGGGTTCTCTTACACAAAAGAAAAAGAAACTGAAAGCTGGGACTGGCATAGCCTCAGTCTCTGATACTTCTCTCTTACTTTATATGCCCAAATCCCCTCAGTTCTTTATCATTATTTAGTTAAGTCAACCTAATCAGCCTGGTTTTAATTCATCTCATCATTGCCTTTGCTTGAACTATAACAACCTAACTGATCTCCTTCAGCCAGGTGGAAACCAACTATTCCATTTGGACACAGAAACTAAAGAATAATACGAACTAGCATAAGCATGAACAGAGCCGTCTGAGTGGGAGGCTCTACGCCTTTTCCTTCAGGCCCATCACACAAGACATGTTAAGGAAGAACTCCCCATTCTTCCATGCAAATGTATTAAGGTCCCTACAGAAAGGCAGGGAGACTGACTGCAATGTGGCATCTTTGTGTTTGTGGAAAATATTCCTGTGGTTTAGTGGTCAGAGATGAGGGTCTTCATAGGACAGGAAATCAGATTATTTTTCAGAAAATAATTCCCAATAGGAAGAATGTTGGGCCAGAATTAAAGAACTGTCAACCTAGAATTCTATACTCAGCACAAATACTTTTCAAAAAGGCCAAATAAATAATTTCCAGAAAAATAACAGCTAAGTGAATTCACTGAAAGTACACTTACATTATAATTGTTTTTAATTAAAATATAATCAACATATAATATTGTGTAAATTTAAGGTTCACACATGTTAATTTGATAGTGCAGCAATAATTAGCATATCTATCACGTTACATAATTATTATTTTTTAATAATTAAGCTTTGGTCTCTTAACAAGTTTGATTATAATACAATATTGTTATCTATGTTCTCTGAACTGTGCATTAGATTTCTAGGACTGACTTACTTCTCATTGCGAGTTTGAACACTTAACATCTGCCCAATTACCCATTGCCACCCTGATCCCCTGGTAAATGCTGTTTTATGCTCTACTTTTAGGAATTTTGCTTTTTATTGTTTTAAGGTTTTAATTTTTAACTCCACCCAATGTGGGGCTTGAAACTACAATCCCGAGATTGAGAGTCACAGGCTCTACCGACTGAGCCAGCCAGGCACCCTGAGTTTGGCTTTTTAGATTCCACATAGTAAGTGATATCATATGGTATTTGTTTTTCTCTCTCTGACTCATGAGAAATTTTAAAGTTTTTCTGGCAAAAGGAAAATATCAAATGGAAATTGAGAATTACAAAAGTAACAAGGCTTATAATGGCAAATATGTGACTAAATGGTTTTTTCATTTTTAATCTCTTTACAAGTTAACTGAAGTGATATCGGCAAGATGGCAGAATAAGAGTTTTCTCTGTCTTTCCACTGAAGAACAAGTATGACAATAACCACTGTAGAGTACTTTTCCGGAAGTCTAGGAGTCTAGCAGATGAGTTCTAGCACATGATCGGAGCAAAAACTTCCAACAGCAGCTTGCAGAGAAGGACAATGGTAGTGTAGGAGGACCCTGAATTTAGCTCCTCCCACAACACACCAAGGCAACAATTACATGTACTGCAACTCACTCTGAAGATGACCTGAAGACTGGCAGAAGAGACTTTCCATAGCCAATCACAGAAAGAAGGCCACGTCATTTATATGTGGAATTTAAGAAATAAACAGATGAACACATGGAGGAAAAAAAAGGCAAACCATTAACAGACTCAACTTTAGAGAACAAACTAAGAGCTGCTAGAGGGGAAGTGGGGGCAGAGATGGGCTAGATGGGTAATAGATACTAAGGAAGGAACTTGTGATGAGCTCTGGGTATTATATTTAAGTGATGAATCACTAAATTCTACTCCTGAAACTATATTACACTGTATGATAACTAACTGGAATTTAAAGCAAAACTTGAAATTACAAAAAAACAAAGAATAGGAGGGGCAGGAAAAGGATGGAAAACCAAACCCCCTAGCCCAATGACCCACAAAGGAGAGGGACATCACAAGCATGGGGGAGCAAGGGAATCAGGCCCCACACTGGGCACCCCCTGCCCTGGGGACCCATATGGGAAGACAAATTGCCCTAAAATGTGGCTTTAAAAATCACCAAGGCTTAACTTCAGGAGAGCTGGAATGCTATAGGATACCAAATCTCTGCCCTGAAAAAGCCAGCATGCTAAATAACTCAGCCCAACATAGCACAGAAGCGCAGCTTGAAAAGCACCTGGGGTATACACGAAGGAGATTTATGGATGAAATTTAGGATATGTGACAGAGTGGTAGAGATCATCAGGATCTTCTTCTAGGTACAGAGTGCTGGTGGATTCCATTTTTCTTGCCCTCCTCCAGCACAGATAGCCAGATGCTTGGAGATCCAGTTCTGACATTTTTCTATCTACCTTGCTAGTACCATTTGCCTCACCCAACCCACCCAATCAGCAAGCATTCCTCCAAAGTGGCTCCCATCCCACCACACCCAATGGGCAGCCTCAGTCAGATCAGCATCCTCCCAACTCCTAGGTGGGGGAGCTAACCTCACACACTAGAACACCCAAAGTGGCTATCTATACCAGGGCTACTCAGCCAGCTGGTAATGGAGCAAGACCTGCTCGCCGGTGTACCTGCAGCAGGCATGTGGAGGGCATTTCAGGCAGTCAAACTGTGGGCCGGCCTCACCTGCCAGCATACCTACAGCAGCTGCAGCAGGGCTTCTTAGCCAGCTGCACCGAGGATAAGCCAGTAAGCCAGTGAACCTATAGCCGTTTGAGGCCAGTCACTGCAACCAGCTTAACTAAAAGCCAGCCCTGCCCACTGGCATACCCACAGCAGTCACAACTCAACCACAACAGAAGGGCACATGCCGCATAAAAAGGATGCCTTCTACACTACACCACTGCTCTCAAGACTAAGAAATATAGCTGACCTACAGAATATATAGAAATAAACTCAGAGTCAGAGAAAATGTGGAGATAGAGGAATATGTCGTTAAAGAAAAAACAGACAAAACCACAGAGAAAGAGCTAAACAAAATGGAGATAAGCAACATGCCTAATAAAGAGTCCAAAGTAATGGTCATATGGACATTTCACTGGACTTCGGAGAATAGTGGGTGAATTGTGAAAACTCAACAGAGAATATCTTTTAAAAAGAGCCAGTCAGAACTAAAGAATACAATAACTAAAATGAAAAATACACTAGAGGGAATCAACAGTAGATTAAAGGATACAGAAGACTAGATCAGTGACCTAGAAGGGTTCACCTCTGTGACAATATCAAGTATAGTAACATTCATATTATTGGGGTCTCAGAGGGAGAAGAAAGAGAGAAGGGGCAGAAAATTTATTTGAAGAAATAGTACCTAACAACTTCCCTAATCGGGGAAGGAAAGAGACATCCAGGAAGCACAGAGAGACTTACGAGGAGCCCAAGGAGGTACCACATCATGACACATAATAATTAAAATGACAAAAAGAGGATCTAAGCACCAGCCAGAGGAAAAAAAAATAATAATTACATACTAGGGAAACCTCATAAAGCTATCAGCCACTTTTTCAGAAGAAACATTGCAGTCCAGAAGAAAGTATCACAATATACTCAAACCATTGAAAGGGGGAAAAAAAACTTCAGCCAAAAAAATGCTACTTGGCAAGATACCATCCAGAACTGAAGAAGAAATAAAAGACTTTCCCAGGCAAACAAAAGTTAAAGGAATTCATTATCACTAAAGAGCCCTAAGAAGAGATGTTAAAGGGAATTCTCTAAGTGCAAAGAAAAGTCCATAACTATAAATAAGAAAATTGTGAAAGGAAAAAATTTCACTGGTAAAAGCAAATACATAGTAAAAATACAAGACCAACCACTTGTAAAATTAGTATTAAGGTTAAAACAAAGGAGTAAAATCAACTATATCTAAAAAATTGGGCAAGGGATACACAAAATTAAAAAGCATAAAATATTACATCATATACATAAAACATGGAAGGGGGAGGAAAAATGTAGAGCTTCTAGAATGTATTCAAACTTAAGCAACCATCAACTTAATGTAGACTGCTATATGCACAAGATATTATTTATGACCCTCATGGTAACCTCAAACCAAAAACTTATACTACAGACACAAAAAATAAAGAGAAAAGAATCCAAGCATTAACACTAAAGAAACCCATCCAATAAAAGGGAAGAGAGCAAGAGACAAAGAAACAGAGAACTACAAGAACAACCAGAAAACAATTAACAAAATGGAAACAAGTACATTCCTCTCAATAATTACTTTAAATGTAAATGGACCAGAGCTCCAATCAAAATACATGGGATAAATGAATGGATAAAAAGCCAAGATCTATCTATAAGCTGTCTACAAGAGACTAGCTTCAGACCTAAAGGCACAGACAAATTAAAAGTGAAGGCATGGCTGGTCCATGCAAATAGAACAAAAAGCTAGGATGGCAATACTCAAATCAGACAAAATAAACTTTAAAACAAAGACTTCAACAAGAGACCAAAAAAGTCATAACACAATGATAAAGGAATCAATTCAATGAGAGGATATTACAACTGTAACCATCTCTGCACCCAACACAGGAGCACCTAAATATAAAATCCATGTGTTAACAGATAAAAAGGAAGAAACTGACAGTAATCCAATAGCAGCAAGGGATGTTAACATCCCACTTACATCAGGGATAGATCATCCAGATAGTAACACATTAAGGAAACAGTGGCTTTGAATGATATATTAAACCAGTTGGGGTTAACAGATAATAAAGAATATCCCATCCAGAAACAGCAGAATACACACATTCTTTAAGGTAAACATGGAACATTTTATAGGATAGATCACGTTAGGCCATAAAACAAATCTCAGTTAATTCAAGATGACTGAAATCATATCACACATTTTTTCCAACCACAATAGTATGAAACTGAAAATCAATTACTGGGAAAGAGCTAGAAGAAACACAAACACATGTGGGCTAAATAAAATGTTAGTGAACAGTCAATGGGTTCACAAAGAAATAGAGGAAATCAAAAAATATCTGGAGTCAAATGAAAATGGAAACACTGTAGTTCAAAATCTTTGAGATCCAGCAAAAGCAGTTCTAAGAGGAAAGTTTACAGCAAAATAGGCCTACCCCAAGAAACAATCTCAAATAAACAATCTAACCTCATATCTGTAGAACTAAAAAAGAAAAAAAGCCCAAAGTTAGTAGAGAGAAGAAAATAATAAAGATCAGAGTGGAAACTAATGAAACAGAGACAAAAAAACAACAGAAAAGATTAATGAGACTAAAGGCTAGTTCTCTGGAAAAGATAAAAACAAAACTGATAAACATTTAGCCAGTCTCAGCAAGAAACTACAGAGGACTCAATAAATAAAATCAGAAATGAAAGAGAAGAAATTAAAACTGACACCAGGGGCATACAAAGGATTATAAGAGATAACTATGAAAAATTACATGCCAATAAATTGGACAACCTAGAAGAAATGAGTAAATTCCTAAAAACATAAAACCTTCCAAGACAGAATCAGGAAGAAATAGAAAATCTGAACAGACCAATTACTACTAATGAAACTGAATCATTAATCAAAAAACTCCCAGGGCGTCTGGATGGCTCAGTTGAGCGTCAGACTCTTAATTTTAGCTCAGGTTGTGAGATCAGGCCCCATATTGGGCTCCATGCCGCGTGTGGAGCCTCCTTGTAATCTCTCTCTCCCTCTGCCCCTCCCCACCCTCCCCCATCTCTTGCACATGCACTCTCTCTCAAAAACAAAAACATCCCCAAGAAACTAAAGTCATGAAATGGATTCACAGGTAAATTCTACCAAACATTTAAAGAAGAGTTAATGCCTCTCTTTCAAAAATTATTCCAAAAAATTCAAGAGGCAGGAATGCTTCCCAAGTCATTCTATGATACCAGCATTATGGGATACCAAAAACAAAGATGCTAGCAAAAAGAGAAGAAAGAAAGAAAAGAAAAAGAGAAAGAAAAGAAAAGAAAGAAAATTAGATTAAATTACAGGCCAACATCTCTGATGAACATAGATGCAAAAATCCTCAATAAAATATTAGCAAATTGAATTTAAAAACACATTAAAAGGATTATTTGCCTCAAATAAGTGGGATTTCTTCCAGGAACACAAAAATATACACAAACCAATAAATGTTAATTAATAAATTAACAATATGAGGGACAAAAAACACGATCATCTCAACAGATGCAGAAGCATCTGACGAAGTTCAATATCCATTCACAATAAAAACTCACAACAAAGTGGCTATAGAAGGAACATACAACATGGTGATGGCCCTATATCAAAACCACAGTTAACATCATGTGCAACAGTGAAAATTTGAAAGCTTTTCCTCCACAATCAGAAACACGATAAGGCTATCTACCCTTACTTTTATTCCACTTAGTACTGGAAGTCTTAGCTATAGCTATTAGACAAAAAAAAGTGAATAAATAAAAGGCATCCAAATTGGTAAGGAAGAAGTAACTTCGCAGATATTACCATGCACAGATGATGTATTACTATAATCAGAAAACCTTAAAGACTCTTCTCTAAAGAAAAAGAAAAAAAAAGAACAAACCAATTCAGTAAAGTTGCAGAATACAAAACCAATATGCAGAAATACTGCATTTCTATACACTAATAACCAGAAAGGAAAACTGAAAACAATCCAATTTACAACGGCATCAAAAAGAATAAAAATACCTAGGAATAAAATTAGCCAAAGAGGTAAAAGACCAGTACTCTAAAAACTTTTAAGACAATCATGAAAGGAGTGCCTGAGTGGCTCAGTGGGTTAAAGCTGCTGCCTTCGGCTCGGGTCATGATCCCAGGGTCCTGGGATCGAGACCTGCATCGGGCTCTCTGCTCAGCAGGGAGCCTGCTTCCCTTCCTCTCTCTCTGCCTGCCTCTCTGCCTGCTTGTGATCTCTGTCAAATAAATAAATAAAATCTTTAAAAAAAAAAAAAAGACACTCATGAAAGAAATTAAAGATAACACAAACAAATGGAAAGACATTCCAAAGGGCACCTGAGCGGTTCATTCAGTTAAGTGTCTGCCTTCAGTTCAGGTCATGACCCCAAAGTCTTGAGATCAAGCCCCAGATCAGGCTCAAGAAGACTCTGCCTGTGCTCTCTCTGTCAAATGAATAAAATCTTTTTTAAAAAATTAAGTGCGGAAACAACAGTCTCTTCAGTAAATGGTGCTGGAAAAACTGGACAGCTACATGAAAAAGAACACAAGCATACCACTGTCTTACATCATACATAAAAATAAAATCAAAATGGGTTTAAGACCTAAATGTAAGACCTGAAACCATAAAACTCCTAAGAGAACACGCAGGCAGTAAATTCTTAGTCATAGCAATTCTTTTTTGGATCTATCTCCTCAGGTAAGGGCAACAATTGTGACTACATAAACTAAAAGGTTTTTGCACAGAGAAAGAAACCATCAGTAAAAGAAGACAATCTACTGAATAGAAGAAGATATCTGCAAATGATATATTTTATAAGGGATTAATATTCAAAATATATAAAGAACTATAACACCGAAAACACCCAAATAATCAGATTTTAAAATGGGCAGAGGACCTGAATTGATACTTTTCCAAAGAAGACATTACAGATGGTCAAGAGACAAAAAGATGCTCAACATCACTAATCACTGGAGTAATTCAAATCAAAACCATAGTAAGATGACACCTTACACCAGTCAGAATCACTATCGAAATAACAAGTGCTGGTGAAGATGTGGAGAAAAGGGAACCTTCTTACATTGTTGGTGGGGAATGTAAATTGGTACAGACACTCTGGAAAACAGTATGGAGGTTGCTCAAGAAACTAAAAATAGAAATACCATACAATCCAGTCATTCAATTTCTGGGTATTTACCCAAAGAACACAAAAACCCTATTTTGAAAAGATACATGCACCCTCATGTTTATGGCAGCATTATTTACAATAGCCAAGAGAGGGAAACAACCTGAGTGTCCACTAATAGGTGAATGGATAAAGAAGATGTGGAGTGAGTTGTGTGTATGTCTACAATAGAATATTAGCCATAAAAATGGGCCAAATCTTGCCATTTGTGATAACATGGATGACCTAAAGGGTATTATGGTAAGTTAAATAAGTCAGATAGAGGAAGAAACCAAATGATTTCACTTATATGTGGAATCTTAAAAAAAAAAAAAAAAAAGGATAAACAAACAACAACAACAAAGAAAAAAAGTCTCATAGACTCATAGAAAACAAATTAGCGGTTGCCAGAGGGGAAAGGGTTGGGAGATAGGTGATAAGTCAGAGATGAAAGTACAGCATAGGAAATATAGTCAATGATACTGTAATAACTCTGTAATGGTGACAGATAATAACCACATTATTGTGGTGAGCATTTCATAATCTACATAATTGTCAAATCACTACAAAGTACACCTGGAACTAATACATCACTTCCACTTCAATTTTTTAAAAAATCTCACATCTGACTTATTGAAGAGAGTAAGAGGAACAGTTTCACTTTACCCACATTACTATTCCTCCAACATGACACAGCTCAGTGCCAGAAGACTCTCTCACCAGCAATTTTTCCCACAAGGGAGAGAGAGAACATTTAAGTGTGTGCCCAGCTTTCCCAACAGTGTTGTAATCTGCCTAAAGGCCCACTTCTTTCTTCCCCCACCGAAAATACTAAGATGAACTGCATAACTGAGGGGTAGGGGGAGCTGATAGCAGAAAGAGTTAAAAATGCATTCTTCAGGGCGCCTGGGTGGCTCAGTTGGTTAAGCAGCTGCCTTCAGCTCAGGTCATGATCCCAGCGTCCTGGAATCGAGTCCCACATCGGGCTCCTTGCTCAGCAGTGAGCCTGCTTCTCCCTCTGCCTCTGCCTGCCACTCTGTCTGCCTGTGCTCGCTCCTGTGCTCTCTATCTGACAAATAAATAAATAAAATCTATAAAAAAAAATGCATTCTTCAAAAAATTAAAAACAGAGCTACCCTATGACCCAGCAATTGTACTACTGGGTATTTACCCCAAAGATACAGAAGTAGTGAAAAGAAGGGCCATATGAACCCCAATGTTCATAGCAACAATGTCCACAATAGCCAAAAATATGGAAAAAGCCAAGAGCCCTTCAACAGACAAATGGATAAAGAAGATGTAGTCCATATACACAATGGAGTATTACTCAGCCATCAGAAAGGATGAATACCCAACTTTTGCATCAACATGGATGGAACTAGAGGAGATTATGCTGAGTGAAATAAGTCAAACAGAGAAAGTCAATTATCATATAGTTTCACTTATTTGTGGAACATAATGAATAGCATGGAGCACATTAGGAGAAGGGAAAAACGAAGGGGGAGAAATCAGAGTGGGAGACACACCAGGAGATTCCAGGAAACATACTGAGGGTTTTAGAAGGCAGGGGGTGAAGGGATGGGTGAGTCTGGTGATGGGTATTAAGGAGGGAACAGACTGAATGGAGCACTGGGTGTTATATGCCAACAATCATGGAACACTACATCAAAAACTAGCGATGTACTATAAGGTGACTAACAAAACACAATAAAAAAAAAAGGAAAGAGAATTAAAAAAAAAGAGCTAAAAATGTATCAAAGACATGGGTCCTACTAACCATTTCATGAACTGAATCAGGAAACCCATACCTGAGGTGCTGGGGATGCCTTGCCTGCAATTCCTCCAACTGGCCCGTGGTTACCCCCAACACCCCTCATGCCTCACTCATACATACCCCTACCCTCTGGCAGATGCCCAGCACATCACCCGACCCACACTTAGAGTAAAGGGATGGAACTGTGTTTAAAGAGATGTATACATAAGTATATACAGTGGAATATTATTGAGCTATTTAAACGAAATGGAAATCCTCTATTTGCAAGAACATGAACAAACCTGAAGGACATTATGTTAAATTAAATAATGCAGAGAAATGTGAATTCTGTATGATCTCCCTTATATTTGGAATCTTTAAAAAAGAAGAAAAAGAAGGAGAGGAGGAGGAGGAGGAGGAGAGGAGGAGTAAGTCTAACTCATAGAAAAGTGTAGAATGGTGGATGCCAGGGGTTGGGGGTAAGGAAATGGGGAGAGACTAGCCAGAGGGCACAAGTTTTCAGTTATAAGTTTTGAGATCTACACATTGCATGGTGACTATAGCATATATAGCAAAATGTATAATATGGTGACTTATTGTATATTGCATAGCTGAAATTTGCTAAGGAGTATATTTTAAGGGTTGTCTCACACATGTTAAAAGGTACCTATGTGTGGTGATGAATGTGTTAACTTGACTACGGGAATCCTTTTACAATGTACACATATATTACATCGTCATGATGTATACTTTAAATACATGAATTTGACACACACTTGGGTGGCTCAATCAGTTAAGTGTCTGCCTTTGGATCAGGTCATGGTCCCAAGGTCCTGGGATCAAATATCATGTCAGGTTCCTGGCTCAGTGGGGAGCCTTCTTCTCCCTCTCCTCCCTGTTCTCACTATCTCTCTTGCGCTCTCTCTCTCAAATAAATAAATAAATTCTTCAAAAATCTATTAATTTTATTTGTCAATTATAATTCAACAAAGCTGGGAAAGTTAAATGGCTACTTAATTTTTTAATTTAATTTTAATTCCAGTATAGCAAATGGACAGTATTATTTTCGTTTCAGGTGTACAATATACTGATTCAACAATTCCATACATCACCCAGTGCTCATTATGACAACTGCACTCCTTAATCCTCATCACCTATTTTACCTATTTCCTTCACCCATCTCCCATGTGGTAACAGTTTATTCCCTATATATGAGTCTGTTTTGTGGTTTGTCTTTTTCCCCTTTCCTTGTTTCTTAAATTCCACACATGAGTGAATCATATGGTGTCTTTGACATATTTTGCTTAGCATTATATTCTCTATCTCCATCCAGGTCACTGCAGATGTGCAAGTGAGGGCAAGATATCATTCTTTTGATGGCTGAATAATATTCCACTGTCTATATGTACCACGTCTTTATCCATTCATCTATTGATGGACTCGAGGTGCTTCCATGATTTGCCATTGTAAATAATGCTAATATAAACACAGGGGTGCATGTATCCCTTAAAATTCGTGTTCTTGTATTTGGGGAGTAAATACCAAGAAGCGTGATTACTGGATCATGGAGCAGTTATATTTTTTAATTTTATTTTTATTTATTTATGTATTTCGATTTAAACTCAATATACCTTACATATACTGTATCACTGTTTCTGGGAAAGAATTTAGAGATTTATTAGCTGCATTTAATAACCACTTCATTACATCAAATGCTGTCTGTAATGCCCATCACCCAATTACCACATCCCCCTAAGCACCTCCATTCCAGCAACCCTCAATTTGACTCCTATAG
Organism: Taxidea taxus jeffersonii; assembly: GCA_003697995.1. NCBI lineage: Eukaryota > Metazoa > Chordata > Mammalia > Carnivora > Mustelidae > Taxidea > Taxidea taxus. Next base: position 34,168 of record RCUC01169151.1, on the reverse strand, counting down.
TCAGAAGTCTCTTAGGTTTGCCTCCCTCTCTGTTTTTATCTTTTCTTTTTCTTCCCTAGGTTCATCTGTTTTGTTTCTTAAATTCCACATATGAGAGAAGTCCTAAGGTATTTGTCTTTCTCTGGCTGACTGATTTCACTCAGCATGATACCCTCTACTTTCATTCATGTCATTACAAATGGCAAGATTTCATTCTTTCTGATGGATAAGTATATATACATACAACATATCCATTATCCATTCCACCATCGAAGGACATCTGGGCTCTTTCCTATTTTCACTGTTGTACATATTGTTGCTATAAACACTGGGGTGCATGTGCCCCTTAAAATCACTATGCTTGTATCCTTCAGATAAATACCTACTATTGCAGCTGCTGGGTCATAGGGTAGCTCTACTTTTAACATTTTGAGGAATCTCCAAACTGTTTTCCAAAGGGGCTGCAGACATTTGCATTCCCACTAACAGCATTAGAAGATCCCTCTTTTTCCACATCCTCACCAATATTTGCTCTAGGTGACCATGCCATCCATGCCTCAACCAAACATCTATTGCTCATAGACTTGTTAATTTTAGCCATTCTGATTGGTATGAGATGGTATCTCATTGCGGTTTTGATTTGTACTTCCCTGATGCTGAGTGATGTTGAGCATTTTTTCTTGTCTTTGTTAGCCATTTGTATGTCTTCTTTGGAGAAATGCCTGCTCATTTCTTCTGCTAATTTCCTTACTGGATTTTTTGTTTTTTTGGGTGTTGAGTTTGATGATTCTTTATAGATTTAGGATACTAGTCCTTTAGCTTATCAGTCATTTGCAAGTATCTTCTTCCACTATGAAGGTTGCCTTTTAGTTTTCTTGACTGTTTCCTTTGCTGTGCAAAAGCTTTTTATCCTGGGGCGCCTGGGTGGCTCAGTGGGTTAAAGCCTCTGCCTTCGGCTCAGGTCATGATCCCAGAGTCCTGGGATCAAGCCTCACATCGGGCTCTCTGATCGGCAGGGAGCCTGCTTCCCCCTCTCTCTCTGCCTGCCTCTCTGCCTACTTGTAATCTCTGTCAAGTAAATAAATAAAATCTTAAAAAAAAAAAAAAAGCTTTTTATCCTGATGAAGTCCCAACAGCTCATTGTTGCTTTTGTTTCCCGTGCCTTTGGAGACATTCTAGTAAGAAATTGCTATGGCCGAGGTTAAAAAGGTTGCTGCCTGTGTTATCCTCTAGGATTTTTACAGTTTCCTGTCTCACATTTAGGTCTTTCATCCATTTGGAGTTTAATTTTGTGTGTGGTATAAGAAAGTGCTCCAGTTTCATTCTTCTGCATGTGGTTGTCAAATAGTCTCAACAGCATTTATTGAAGAGACTCTTTTTTTCCATTGTATAGTCTTTTCCTACTTTTTGAGGATTAGTTGACCATAACACTGAGGGTCCATTTTTGGGTCTTATATTCTGTGCCATTCATCTATGTGTCTGTATTTGTGCCAGTACCATACTGTCTTGATGATTAAAGCTTGACGTCCAGAATTGTGATGCCAACAGCTCTGTTTTTCTCTTTCAACATTCCTTTAGCTATTCAGGGTCTTTTTTGGTTCCATACAAATTTTAGAATTGTTTGTTCCAGTTCTGTGAAAAATGTTGATGGTTGGTAGGGATTGCTTTAAATGTGCAGATTGCTTTGGGAAGCACAGACAGTTTAACAATATTTGTTCTTCCAATCCATGAGCATGGAATATTTTTTCCACTTCTTTGTATTTCTTTCTTAAGTATTCTATAGTCTTTAGAGTATGGATCCTTTACCTCTTTAGTTAGGTTTATTCCTAGGTATCTTATGGTTTTTGGTTCAATTGTAAATGGGATCAAGTCCTTAATTTTTCTTTCTTCAGTCACATTGTTAGTATATAGAAATACAACTGATTTTTGTGCATTAATGTTATATCCTGCCACTTTGCTGAATTCCTGTATCAATTCCAGCAATTCTTTTGCTGGAGTCTTTTGGACTTTCTACATTGAGTATCATGTCATCTATCAGGAGTGAAAGTTTTACTTTTTCCTTGCCAATATGGATGCATTTATTTCTTTTTGTTGGCTGATTGCCAAGGGTAGGACTTCTAATACTTTGTTGAACAACAGTGGTTAAAGTGGACATCCCTGTCATGTTCCTGACCCTAGGAAAAGAGCTTTCAGTTTTTCCCCATTGAGGATGATATTCCCTGTGGGCTTTTCATACATGGCTTTTATGATATTGAGGTATGTTCCTTCTAGCCCTACATGGCAGAGAGTTTTAATCAAGAAAGGATGCTATATTTTGTCAAATGCTTTTTCTGCATCTATTGAGAAAATCATATGGTTCTTGTTCTTCCTTTTAATAACATGTAACACACTGATTTGTGAATGCTGAATCACCCTTGCAGCCCAGGAGTAAATCCCATTTGGTCAAGGTGAAAAATCCTAGATCCTATTAGCTAGTATCTTAGTGAGAACTTTTGCATCCATGTTCATCAGGGATAGTGGTCTGTAATTCTTTTTAGTGGGGTCTTTGTCTGGTTTGGGATCAGGGTAATGCTGGCCTCATATAATGAATTGTAAAGTTTTCCTTACTTTTCTATTTTTTGGAACATTTCAGAAAAATAGGTATTAATTTTTCTTCAAATGTTTGGTAGAATTCTGCTGGGAAGTCATCAGTCCCTGGACTCTTGTTTGCTGGGAGATTTTTGATTACTGATTCAATTTCTTTCCTGGTTATGTGTCTATTCAGGTTTTCTATTGTTTCCTGTTTCAATTTTGGTAGTCTATGTTTCTAGGAATGTATCCATTTCTTCCAGATTGCCTAATTTATTGACATATAATTACTCAAAATATTCTCTTATACTCTTTTCTATATTAGTGCTGGTTGTGATCTATTCTCTATTATTTTTTATTTTATTTATTTGGGTCCTTTCTCTTTTCTTTTTGGTAAGTCTGGCTAGTAGTTTATCAATCTTATTAATTCTTTCAAAGAACCAGGTCCAAGTTTCATTGATCATTCTACTGTGTGTTTTTTTTTTCCCCCTTATTTCTCTATCACTGATTTCTGCTCTGATCTTTACTACTTCTCTTCTCCTGCTGGATTTAGGTTTTGTTTGCTGTTATTTCTCCAGTTCCTTTAGGTGTAGGTTAGGTTGTGTATTTGACACTTTTCTTGGGTCTTGAGGAAGGCCTGTATTGCTATATATTCCCTCTTAAGACCATCTTTGTTGCATCCCAAAGATTTTGAACTGTTGTGTTTTTATTTTCGTTTCCATGTATTTTTAAAATTCTTCTTTAATTTCCTGGTTGACCCATTCATTCTTCAGTAGGATGTCCTTTAACCTCCATGTATCTGTGGTCCTTCCAAATTTTTTCTTGTGGTTCACTTCGTTTTATACCACTGTAATCTGACAATATGCATGGTACGATCTCAGTCTTTCTGCACCAGTTGAGACCTGATCTGTAACCTAGTACATGATCTATTCTGGAGAATGTTCCATGTGCACTCAAGGAGAATGTGTATTCTGCTGCTTTAGGATGAAATGCTCTAAATATATCTGTGAAGTCCATCTGCTCCAGTCCATATGGTCCAGACAAAGCCCTTATGTTTCCTTACTGATATTCTGCTTAGATGATCTGTCCATTGCCATGAGTGTTAAAATCCCCTACTATTATTTTATTATTACCAGTCAGTTTAATTTTGTTATTAATTGGTTTATATATTTGGCTGCTCCCAAGTCAGAGGCATAAATATTTACAGTTGTTTGATCTTGTAACATAGACCTTTTTATTATGATACAGTGTCCTTCTTCATCTCTTATTACTGCTTTTAGTTTAAAGTCTAGTTTGTTATAAGGATGGCACTCCAGCTTTCTTTTGATGTCTATTAGCATGATAAATCATATTCTACCCCCTCCCTTTCAATCTGGAGGTGTCTTTGGGTCTAAAATGAGTCTCTTATAAACAGCATATTGATTTTCCCCCCATTCTGATACCCTATATCTTTTGATTGGAGCATTTAGTCCCTTTACATTCAAAATAATTACTGCAAGATATGAAGTTAGTGTCATTATATTACCAGTAAAGTCACCGTTCCTGTAGCTTGTCTCTGTTCCTTTCTGGTCTTTGTTACTTTTGGCCTCTTTCTCCGCTCAAAGGATCCCCTTTAATATTTCTTGCAGGGCTGGTTTAGTGTTCACAAGTTCCTTCAGTTTTTGTTTGTCCTGGAAACTATTTCTTCTTCCATTCTGAATTACAGCCTTCCTGGATAAATTATTCTTGGCTGCAATATTTTCCCATTCAACACACTGAATATAACATGCCAGTCCTTTCTGGCCTGCCAGTCTCTGTGTACAGGTCTGCTGCCAGCCTTATATGTCTACCCTTGTAGATTAGGCCCTCTTCTCCCAAGCTGCTTTCAGGATTTCTCTTTATCTTTGAAATGTATAAGCTTCACTATTATATTTTGAGTTGTTGACCTATTTTTATTGATTTTGAGGGGGCTTCTTTGTACCTCCTGGACTTGAATGCCTGTTTCTTTCCCCAGGTTACGGAAGTTCTCAGCTATCATTTTTTCAAATAAACTTTCTGCCCCTCTCACCCATGTCTCATCTTCTGGAACCCCTATTATCCACATATTATTTTGCTTTATGGAATTGCTGGTGTCTCTATGTGTATCCCTTTGTGATCCAGTGGTTTTCTTTCTCCCTTTTTTCAGCTTTATTTCCCATCATTTTATCTTCTATATCTATGACTCGCTCTTCTGCTTCACTCATCTTTGTTTTTAAAGCCTCTACTTGGGATTGCATCTTCGTAATAGAATTTTAAGTTCTGGCCCAACTAGATTTTAGTTCTTTTATTTCTCCAATAAGGGATTCTCTACTGTCTTCTATGCTTTTTTCCAAGCTTAGTTAGTATCTTTGTATTCATTTTTCTAAAATTCTAGTTCAGAGGCACCTGAGTGGCTCAACTGGTTAAGCGTATGCCTTTAGCTCAGGTCACGATCCCAGAATCCTGGGATCAAATACCCTGTCAGTCTCCTTGCTCAGTGAGGAGACTGCTTCTCCCTCCCCCTCTGCCTGCAGCTCCCCCTGCTTGTGCATTCTCTCTCTCTAATACATAAAATCTTTAAAAATAAAGTTCTAGTTCAGACATATCCGTATTGATTAAATCCCTGGCAGTGAGTAATACATTTTGTTCTTTGGCGGGGGGTGGGGTGGGGGTGGTATTTCTCCAGCTTGTTATTTTTTCCAGAAAGGAAAAGAGAAAAAGAGAAAGTAACAATGACAACAGAAAAAAGAAAACATAACAAAAAGAAACAAAAATCAAAACAGAACAAAACAAAAAACTAGATCCTGGGTGTGTTTTGGTCTGCTTGTTAAAAGAAACTGGATCCCCAAATAAGAAAAAAAAACTTAAATATATATAAAAATAAAATAAAATACATTGAAAGAAATAAAAAATATAGACAGAAGTATATTGTTTTAAGGCTCTTATACAAAATATTACTTAATGATAAACTGCTAGAATTAAATACATATTGTAAACCTTAGAGTTACTGCTAAAAACTAAAATGATTGCTAATGTGTCAATAATACAGATAAATGGAATCACAAAAAAATACTCTATTAATCCAAAAGAAAGCAGGAAATGGGGAATAAGGTGAAATGCAGAAAACAAAGAGCATGACGGCAGATTTAAACTTGGTCCCATTGATAAAACTGTTTAAGGACTATGATTAAAAGACAAACATTACAATAATGGATTAAAAAAGAAAACAAGATTCAATGATACACCATCTGAAAAAATTAGTTGGTCTATGACAATGTCTACTGTCCCTCAGGTTTACAAAACTATAGAATATCCTCCTCTTTCTCCCTGAGAAATGACTTAGTGCAAAAAGGAGGCTCAGTAAGGTTCTCATTTTGCAATAGGTCAAGAAATTTTTCATCAATTAGAAATTTCCTTGCTACAGAGTGAACAAATGCAGAAAGTCAGAATTATGAATTCTGCTCTTCTGGTAGTGCTAACAAAGAATTGGATTTCCTGAAAATACAGAACATTTGGGTGAATCCAAGCCTCCCAGCCACATAAAGAATTACATTAATTTGAAAAGGCTGGGGGATTCAGTTGTCCAACTAATTCATATCACACTGACCCACTGAGGATTTTACAAAATTGAGCCCCCAACACCAGTTAATTTTACAACAACCACTGGGCAATGAGAAAACCTGGTGCTGCATCAAGTCAAGGACTTTGCAGGAGTTAACACATGCACTGGCCACATCTTGGTAAGTCCGGCTGTCAAATGTGCACTTGAATCTACTGAGCATGTCAGCCTAATAAAACAGGTAACCAGGCTATGGCCCGACATATTCCTCCTCTGTCAAGTAAGAAAATATGCATCTCACTGAGTCTCTTTCATAAATAGCAAAGCCATAAGCAGCTTCATTTATAGCCATAAAGGTAGTTTCACTGATAAACATCACAAGGTGACAAAAATCATCTCTTAAGAGTTAGGTAATGGCAGTTACAAGTACTGGATCAGTATGACCTTGAATTCACGAAAAGCAGCAGTCAACAGCAAAACAGTTTCACAATTTTATATAGCCTCTTACTACTGGTTGTGTTTTGCAAGCTAACGTTCAAATACTGAGAAGGTATGTCCTAAGGACATTTATAGTTGATTCAGAGTGAACAGTCTTATAATGGATTGTTTTATCCAAGGATCTAGATGGGAAACATGGAGCCAGGATGTATAGGGAAATCAAGGAGCTAATGAAATAAATCAGGTGATGTGGGAAGAGAGAGGGAGAGCCAAAGTGAGTGACTTTTTCTAAGGAGCAGGATTAGTTATCTATGGCTGATATAACAAATTATCACAAACTTAGTGATGTAAAACAACACAAATTTATTATCCTATAGTTCTGTTAATCAGAAGTCTAACATAAATATTGCTGGGTTAAGATCAAAGTATGTGTAGGATGCATTCTCTTCTGAGGGCTCTATAGGAGAGTTTGGTTTTTTGCCTTTTCTAGCTCATGGAGGTTGTCCACTTTCCTTGACTCCTGGTCCCCTCCTCTATCTTCAAAGCTAGCAACACCAGGCCTAGTCCTTGCACTGCTATCTCTGTAGTTCTCTCTTCTGCTTACCTTTTCCAGAGACCCCTCTGGTTACATTGGATTCACCAAGTTAATCCAAGATAATCTCCATATTTTACAGTCAGCAGACTACCAACCTTAATTCCTCTTTACCATGTAACCAAACATTCAGAGGTTCCAAGGATTAGGACATGGACTTCTTTGGGGAAGGAGGCATTATTCTATATACCACAGTGCCCCTGGCAGCTTCCTTTTCTTCACTGGTTTGTAAGGATAAAGCAATATTGGTTAACAGGGGGGAAACAGCACAGATTAAGGAAAATATGAGTAACCACTGTGGTTCCAAGTTCACACTTTTAACAAGGCTGCCAAGGAAACATCAACATTACTGCACACTGGATTGGCCCAAAATAGAGTGGCTGGGAAACATTAGTGCCAACTATCGGAAATACAAAGGTGGGAGAAGGGGGAGGAAGCAGAGTGAAGGTCAAGCTTCAATACTAGAGTCCAAAGTCTGGAATTAGCTACAAGATCTTACTTAGACAAGCCACTTAACTTCCATATTTTATCTTCATTTGTAAAATGAAAACATTGATCTAAATTATCCTCTAAGGTCTCTTTCAAGTCAAAATACTATTATGTAATGAAATAGGGGAGAAAGGAAAAAAAGACCAGAAGTGTACTTTCCTTAAATTTGAAACTAGGGCTTAACACTTCATCTTCCACTGGGAAAGAAGAATAGAAAAGTAGACTTTTAGATTTTGAGGCCAAACAAATGATACCTTGAAAACAGTAAGAATGTGGAAAAATCTGACTCTCCATAGCACTTTCATAACTTTTCAATTTAATCCACTTAAGTAAAACAGCCAACAGATGACATATTTGGATGAGTTTGATAATCAAAATACATAAAATGATATTATGCCATTAAGAAAGGGAAGAAAATTTCAGAAGGTTAGCTATTCTTTAGTGTTGGGCAGGGAGAAATGAGAAAAGTGGATGAACTAGTTTCTAGGAAGTAGAAAGTGTCATTCAGGAAGAATAACTTATGAGTAATGAAATGGTAACCAACTGATCAATAAAAACCTCAGAACACAACCCTAAAAACAAACAAAATTAATCAAATGAACAGCAATTCCAAATGATCTCAGAATAATAATTTTAAAATGATAAAGTACTTTGGGACACCTGGGTGGCTCAGTTGGTTAAGTGGCTGCCTTCGACTCAGGTCTTGATCCCAGAGTCCTGGGATGGAGTCCCACATCAGGCTCCTTGCTCAGCAGGGAGCCTGCTTCTCCCTCTGCCCCTGCCTGCCACTCTGTCTGCCTGTGCTTGCTCCCGCTCTCTGACAAATAAATAAATAAAATCTTAAAAAAAGAGAAAGTACTGAAATATATTATGCAATTAATCCTTATTACACAAGCATCTTGCCCACAATATGTGAATAGTTATTGACTGTAGCAATTTATTTAATATTACTAAATCCCTAGAGATAGTACCTAGACTTTTTTCCAGAAAGAATTCAGTATAATTATTAACCATCCTCTATAAATTTACCAGAGGAACACTGAAAAGTATAAAACATTACAGTCAACCTAAAAACAAAGGGAAATCCCCTCTAAAGTAATAATCTAGATGTCTACTTTTTGGCCTCAACACTTAAACATTAATAAAGTAGCTTTGAGAATTCAGAAATAGGTTTATCTGAGTAATTTACACATTAAGAAGAGAGCTACAGTTTTTTTCTTATAAATGATTTTATGTTCTAAATAGTGAATATGTAAAAAAACTATAGAGCCAACACTTTAAGGACATTATAGCAAGAATTCAGGAATTGACTATTTATAGAACAATCATGGAATAAAAGTTGTGGTTCTGGTGACAGTGAATTAGACATTTAGAAACTGGAGCCTTAAATCCCCACAATCTTTAAAAGCCTAGATTTGCTCACCTGTAAAATAAAAAATGCCAACATTTGAGAGATGACAGCTAGTTATTTTTCATATTCATCAATGGCAAATACTAAGAAACAGGCATATACTATCAAATAAAAGCCTTATGATGGATAAGGAAATAGATTTATGTTAAAAAGTATTGTTAAATATTGCAACATCACAAAAATTCTGCAGATTGTTTGTTTAGTAGTAAATTTTTAGAGACGTTTTAGTTTCACAGAAAAATTGAGCAGAAAGTACAGAAAGATCCCATATGTCCCTGGATAACCCCCTCCACATCAACTCCTACCTACTATCCTACAACCCCTCCTACTATCAACATCCTGCACCACAGTGGGTCATTAATTACAATCAATAAAGCTACAGTGACAAATTCCTTATCATCTAAAGTCCATAGTTAAACTATTTAATCTTGATGTTATACATTCTATGGGTTTTAACAAATGTATGACAATGTGTATCCACCATTATAGTACCATACAGAATACTTTCACTACTGTAAAAGTCCTCTGAGCTTTGCCTCTTCATCCTTACCTCTCACTAACACCTGGCAACCACTGATCTTTTTATTCAAATGACTTTTTTTTAAAGGCCAAATGCTTACCTAGGACAGTGTAGCCTAGAGTTGGGAAGACCGGTTATAGGGCCACTCAATGTCCTAGGCCATCTCCACTCACTGTTGTACCACATCACAGGGCATTTGAGCTGTCACTATTACAGAAGTAGTACAGGATAAGGAAACTGAAAAGGTAAGGAAATATTCCACCTATGAAACTTAATAAAATACTGATATATTTCTTTGTAACAATAATCTGATATTGTACTCTTCTAAACTTCAAAGAATTTTAGAGAATGCGGTGCAATGTAAAAATCAAGAAAGCAGTATTTTTTAAAATATATTAAAGTAATCTCTACACCCAATGTGGGACTCAAACTCATAACCCTGAGATCAAGAGTTTCATGCTCTACCGACTGCACCAGCCAAGCATCTCAAGCAGGGAGTATTTTTGCCATCACCATTTTTTCCAGTAGTCTTTAATATTTGCAATGTTACTTTCAATTAACTTTATTCTTCAACAGATGCTAAAGGAATAACTAAAATAAAAGAAACTGGTATTTCCTGCTGCTGACAGTAATAAGTCTTCATCATAATATCCAGCTTTTTGTTTCCCAGCTCTCTCTTAAGAAATGAAAAATTAAGTTCATTGTGTTGCACATTCTACAGATCAAATATCCAGTTCCTTCCTTCCTTCCTTCTTTTTTATTTTCTTCTTTCAGCAGGGGTCAAAAAACTGGAAATGAATAGCTGCAAATGCTAAAAGCAGATTCTGGCCATTTACATTTATTCAGTATGTTTTACAGCTAAGAAAAACTATAATGACCACTCCTCAGGGGTCTTCCCTGACTCAAACCCGACTTACAGCTGTTTTGCAAATCGTGAACTCTAGACTCAGAACAATCAGGTAGGTATGGAAGACCCAAACTGTCTGGGCCAACTGGGTGAGGCCCTATCACTTAGAGCATGTTTCCTTGCCAAAACTACTCATTTCCAGTCAGAGAGGAAAAGAGCCAATGAAGAAACAGCACAAAAGATGGCAGTATCTCCAACTACAATGCATAGCGAGGAAGTTTTCAGATGAAAAAAAAAAAAGAAAGAAAGAAAATGTTTTCTTGGATTTTTGCAAGCCCACTTCTAAGTATTCTCTGTACTTTAAGAAGCAAAGAGAAAAAGATCATGGCTGGGACTATTTTGGTTTACCCTATAACCTAAAGGCAGTACACTTTTTTTTTCTAGTTTCTTTTTTTTTTTAATATTACTTACTTATTTGAGGGAGAGAGATAGACAGCGAGAGAGGGAACACAGGCAAGGGGAGTGGGATAGGCAGGCTTCTTGTGGAGTAGGAGCCCGATTCAGGGCTTGACCCCAGCCTGAGCCAAAGGCAGACACTTAATGACTGAGCCAACCAGGTGACTGAGGCCAGTACACTTTGATATGAAATCTATTTAGCCACTCAAAGACAGGCAGCATAAGATCCTTTTTAATAAATAAATCTCCCCCAGTGAAGAGATGATTAATATAACAGGGGTGGAAGTATGGCTTCTAGATGCTATTAATGTTCTGTTTCTTATTTTGGTGCTCTACACAATATGTACAGGGACCTATTTTTCAGTATTCACATGATACTTCAATATAAACCTCAAATCTAACAAAAATCAAAGCATTTAGCAACAGAAAAGAAGATTCATAGGTATGAATAGGTAATTCACAGAAATTCAAAGGGCCAACAAACTTTTTTAAATGCCCCCCCCCACCCCTCTTGAACTCCCAAGCCCTTTCCCTATGCCCTCAGAAACACACCTGTCATCTTCAATTACTCATCCTTTTCTCAGAACATTCCTGCTTGGGACACAACCCTGGCTGTACATACAATCACCTGGAAGTTAAAAAAAAATTTACTTAAGCCTGAGCTCCACCCCAGACTATCTGAGTCAGGATATCTGGGGGCTGGGACCAAGGAAATGATATGATTATAAGCTCTCCCTGGTGATTTTAATGTACAGCCAGGGTTGAAAACCTCTGCCAACTGAAACCTGGCTCTCCCCGCAACCCTCTTCAGTCCTGACTGTCTACATTCTCATACTCCACTGTCTGGAGACAGTGTAGGTGTTCTTATTTCTTTTTGCTAATTCCAAATTACTGTCTCACCTGCCTCTCTAAAATTCTAGCTTTCAGTCTCAAATTATCAGACCAAATTATCATCAACATCCCTAATGCTGGCTGCAGTCATCGACATGACACCTCCAACATCATTCCGTGTTTAAGATTTTATTTATTTGACAGAGACACAGCGAGAAAGGGAACACAAGCAGGGAGAGTGAGAGGAGAAGCTGGCTTCCTGCCTAGCAGGGAACCTGATATGGGCTTGATCCCAGGACCCCAGGATCATGACCTGAGCCGAAGACAGATGCCTAACAACTGAGCCACCCAGGCACCCCAACATCATTCCTTAAATATTTTAGTTCCTGGCCATGACTCTCTCCAACCCTGTTCTTATCAAAATGCATGATGATCTAAGAAGTCAAAAAAAATACCTTGAGACAAATGAAAACAGAAAAACAACACACTAAAATTTGTGGGATGCAGGGTGCCTGTGTGGCTCAGTCGGTTAAGCATCTGACTCTTGGTTTCAGCTCAGGTCATGATCTCAGGGTCCTAGAATCAAGCTTCATGTTGGGCTCCCTGCTCAGCAGGGAGTCTGCTTGTCTCCCTCTTTCTTTGCTCCCCCCCCCGCTCATGTCCTTCCCCCTCTCTAAAATATATAAATTTTTAAAATAATAATAAAATTTATGGGAAGCAGCAAAAGCAGTTCTAAGAGGGATGTTCATAGCAATAAACGCTGAGCTCAAGAAAAAAAAAGATCCCAAATAAACAAGCAAACAACACACCTCAAAAAACTAGAAAAAGAAAACAAATGAATCCCAAAGTTAGTAGAAGGAAGGAAATGACAAAGATCTGAGCACAAATAAATGAGAGACTAAAAAGAAAATGGAAAAGACCAAGGAACTAGTAAGAGCTGGTTCTTCGAAAAGATCAACAAAACTGATAAACCTTTAGCTAAACTCACTAAGAATAAAAACAAGGACTCCTATAAAATCAGAAATGAAAGAAACATTACAACTGATGCCACAGAAATAACAAAGAATCGTGACTACTCTGCACAATTATATGTCAACATATCTGACAACCTAGAAGAAATGGATAAATTCCTAGAAACAAAATGCATGATGATTTAAATGTCCACATAAATGATCCTTGACATCCTCCTCTCCTCTCAGGGTCCACTCCTTCATTTGACCTCGGCTACTCATTCTTAGTCATATCTAGAACTTCTCACCAATAACTTGATCCCATGTACAATCTCAATTTCTAGCTTCCCACTACCCAGCCAATGTCTACCTTTTCAACTCACTTCTTCAAATATCTTTAATATTTTTAAACCTCAGCTCTATAATCCATTGGTCCTAACACCTTTGCACTGTCTTCACCCAACTTGAGTCCATGGTCCATTATTATAATCCCCCACTTTTGAATACACTCTCAACTATCTTGCCCCTCTTCCCGTATCATGATCACCAGGCAAATCCCAATCCTAGATAAAACCTATTCTCTACCTTATCAGCACAGTTGGTGTGGCCCTGTAATCAATGACCAGTTCTCTAGTCTCCTGAATGATCAGGTCATATATTTTCCTATATTTTACTTCTATACCTCCTTCTCCCTCCTTGGGCTCAGCAGATGATCTTGCTTCCCAATTCACTGAAAAAATAAAAGCAATCATAATCTATCCATTTATCTACATTTGAGCCAAAGTATTCTTGCCTTCCCTTTGCTATTATGGATGAATGGTCTGTGTTCCTACTAAAACCAATTCCTCCACTGTATCCCTCCATCTCCTTTAATCTACTCAATCTCATTCCAGCAATTCACCCCTCTCTTTCATGCATCAATATTCCTTTATTATACTATTTTATTATACTATTCATATCGGTGTTGGATGCCTACTATAATAGCTCCTTATCTTTGAAAAAACTCTTTAACCCCATATCTTCTTTTAGCAATGGTCTCATTTTTCTACTCCCTTTAGGAAGAAATTCCTCAAAAGAGATATCTATTTTTGTTATCTTCCATTCCTGTCTTCCCATTCCTTCTTGAAAACACTCCATCCTAGCCTTTATCTCCTTACTACTCCACAGAGACAGCTCCTATAAAAGTCATTTAAGCCTTCCATATTGTTAAAACCGAAAGTCAAGTCTCAGCACTTACCTTACTTGATCTGAGTATATTCAATATCACCAACCAACTCTTCTTTGAAATACTTTCTACACTAAGCTTCCAGGACACTGCTCACTCTTGGTTCCCCTCCTCCTTACTGAGCACTCTCTCTTATCAGCAAACCTCATCCTTACCACCTGTAAATGCTGGACTGGCCCAGGGAACTTCTTGGACTTCTTTTCTATCTCTGCACTCATTCCTTTATCCAATCTCATGGCTTTAAACCACTCCTCCATGCTGACAACCACACTTCTTGCTTAGATTTCTTTGTATTCCAAACTCTTGAATCTACCTGCCTAGTCAACATCTTAGCCTGAATGCTAAGGAAGCATCTACAACTTGCTTCTTCAAAATCAAATTCCTGATTTCTCTCTCCTCCGTAAACTTGCTTCTCCCACAGAACCCTTTCAATGAATGGCAACTCTAGCCTTCCAGTTGCCCAGGCCCAAAACTCTATATTTTTTCTCTCACACTCCACATCTAATACATCAGCATATCTTGTTCACTCTACTTTCAAAATATATCTACACTGTGAACACTCTTTACCACCTTCATCTACACCCAGGACTGTCACCATCATCTCTTGCCTGAATTTTAACAGCCTCCTAATTAGTCTCCTTGCTCCTTCCTTTAGCCTCTCTTAACTACAGTGATCCTTTTAAAGTCTAAATAAGACTACATCACTCCTCTGTTACAAACCTTCACATTTCATATAGTAATCACACTCAAGGAAAAAGACAAAGTCCTTACAATAGTCTATGAGCTTCCCTATTAATTCTCTCACTCATCTCCTTTTACCCCTTTACTTGCAGCTGTCCTGGTTTCCTTGCAGTTTGTGACTGGGTATTTTATGCAACTAATGAATCACTGAACATTACTCAAAAAACTAATTATGTATATACGTTGGCTATTCAATTTAAATTTTAAAAAACAGATTTGTTTTTAAAAATCTCAAATATGAAAACTAAGATATAATTCACAAATGCAGGGGCATAAACCCAGCTGACTGGTAAAAATGACAAACCTTTCAATGCTATGGTTTCCTTACTTTATTATAATGGAAAAATACTTAATACTTGCCACCCACTAATATTTATATAAAAACTTTGAGAATCTCAGGACAAAAGGCAATGGAAAACCTGCTTTATAACCATAGTGAAAGTTAAAAGAGTTAATGCAGGAGGTAGCCATGAGCCAAAAATGAGGACATCCAAATAGCAGCAGAACAATTATATTATGCTAATTATTAGTATAAATTGTGTTAGTGGCTGTGAGGTGTGAATCATCAGTAGTGTGTCATACTCGCACAGGACCTTGGGTACCTTGTTTCCAAGGACATTGATCAAAGTTTCAATGTGCTTTAGAGGCTCATTACCAGTTGTTACTGACTAAATAAACTTTACAATTAGATATGACTAGGAGGGCACACCAAGCATCTACTTCTATCACACATACAATCCATCTGCAAAAGGACTGATATATCCATTCTTTTTTTTTTTTTTTTTTAGATTTTATCTATTCACTTGACAGACAGAGATCACAAGTAGGCAGAGAGGCAGGCAGAGAGAGAGAGAGGAGGAAGCAGGCTCCCTGCTGAGCAGAGAGCCCCATGTGGGGCTCGATCCCCGGACCCTGGGACCATGACCTGAGCCGAAGGCAGAGGCTTTAACCCACTGAGCCACCCAGGTGCCCATGATATATCCATTCTTAAAAAGCATCTGCATATTTGAAAGCCACAGCCCTTATCACTACCACTTTAAATTAGCATAAACAGTTTTGCGATTGTCAACCAGAAAGTTTCAATTCCCCAGGGCTTTGTTTTAGCACTGCAGAGACATCTAGGGCTTGGGAAAACTCAGAACGGGGTTGTTTAGGGAAGCTACAATTATACCTTGACTGCCTTCATCAAATTATAGGAGCGGGAGGTGATGACACTAATGGAGACACTAGTAAAAGAACACACCCTTACAGGTGAATCCTGCATTCTGATAAACAAGGATCAATGCAGAAAAAAGGGATATACCCATCACTTGGTGAATTTTACAGGAAGAACAATGAGGAGTGCTTAGTTCATATGTCTCTAAGAAGAGAAATTCATGCTTTTGGCTATAACCGAAGTAGTTATTATGATTTAATTAAAAGTTCTTATTCGCTTTATTAACTACGGAATTAATTATACCTGTTTAAAGTGAGCCATGGGATTTGCAGAGTCAACCTGTTATTTGTTTAAAAAAAAAAGTGAACATTTTTTTCTAAGTACTAATCAGCATGGATGTGTTTTATATTCATTCTAATACAGTCCAATCTTGAAAGACTGCCTGGACTTCTTGACTCTCTTACCACAGGCACTGTCACATAGACACAAAAAAGGAAATGTTAAACAATTCTGTTAGGAAATGATTTAATTGATTAAACATGTCCTCTATAGAAGCTTATTAGATATCTTATAAATAATACCACATATATTTAGAATGTTATTAACATCCCAAAGAGTAATTAGCATATCATAGACACTATCATTTCAGAATGAGAGCTACCTTAGAAGTTATAGCCAGAGGCATCTGAGAAATATGTTGAAAGAAAAATTGGGCAGGAGGAGGAAAATTCTTGGGGCTTAACTTTTCAAATATACTACTTCCTGGACTTGGGACTATTTTGGGTACATTTTCAGTCTCCTTTTGATTCTTCATGTGGTACATCTATGTTAAGTATATAAGTATAGTTAAGTATATACATAATGTGTATATATTTAACATGGCTTTATAAGCATGTAAAGGACAAGGGAAGCCTTAATTTCTACCTCTTTAGTGGTCCTCATAAAACAAAAATCAAGACTATGCCAGCAAATCCAGGATGCTTTATGATTTTGATGGATCTTATCCAAATTAGGCTCTAAATATTTAGTATCATTTGGTGGTGAATTTATCCTTTAAACTGGAGAATAAAGTAAGGATCACAAAAAAGTAATGTAAAACTTCAAATCAGTAATAATATTCCAACATCACTACAAATTAAGGCTTTTAGTAACTGTTGAATTTGGGTCATAAATACACAGGTTTCTGTTACCCTATGCTCTCCAATTTTGTGTATATATGAAATTTCCCATAATAAAGAATGAAAAAAGCAAGCCTCTAGAAGTAACCAGATTTGTCTCACAGAAAATTCTTTAGACCCATATTTCATCTAATTTTGGCCTCGATTTCTGGTAATATCACACACACAAGCACACAAAAAAACTGGCAAAGAAGCACTGAACAGCTTCCTAAAAATGTAGGAACATCCCTATAGATACGTATATATGTATGCATATACACATATATGTGCGTGTATATATATCAGATATATATATATATGTATCCTCAACTTTAAATTTATCCTCTAATACTCAAGCTCACATTGACTTGCTGCATTTTATAACAATAGCTCAATTCTTAAAAAAGGGATAGAAATATTCTTTCCATTTACAAATGAAGTAAGTTAGGAAAAACGAAGCCATAGCAAGGCTGGCCTCTGCACCCAGAACACAGACCTTCCTACTAGATGCTCTGTAAAGAAGTTAGGTATTCTCAGGACATCAGAGGCTTAAAGGGGTCCTTTGCCTCAAAGAAATCATAATATGGACTAACATGTCATTTTATCAATAGCAGTAATGAGTTTATGCTGACAACAGCCTATCTTACCTGTTTTCATTCCTATGAAAGAAAGCTACAAAACCAAAAGTTTATCGGGACTTAGATCAATTATATTACCTTGAAAAATCCTTTTTATTAAAAAAAAACTTCAAATTATTTTTAATTTATTTTATTTTATTTATTTATTTGACAGAGAGAGATCACAAGTAGGCAGGCAGAGAGAGAGAGGAGGAAGCAGGCTCCCTGCTGAGCAGAGAGCCTGGTTCGGGGCTCGATCCCAGGACCCTGAGATCACGACCTGAGCCAAAGGCAGAGGCTTAACCCACTGAGCCATCCAGGAACCCTTCAAGTTATTTTTAAAGAATAAAATATAAAAATCAAAGTCAAGAAGAAATTCATCTTTCATATCTTTTACTAGGAAAAAAATCTCTTTTATAAATGCCTAGAGTATTTCAATTCAAAAACTAAAAAGCTATGCACTAATATTAGAATCTTTCGTGATTTTCCTTTCTGGTTTATGCTTTAAATCTGTTTAAATTCTGGTATGGGCCTTTTATTTATTCTATGAGCTTTCTTAATAATTCAAAGGTTTCTGCATAGCCTAGAAAAGAATGTCACTTAAATTCAGTGGAGAAAATAGAGAGAAATTTTACTTATTTTAAAAAGTGTGTGTGGAAGGAGGACTCAATAAGAATGACTTCAATCATCTTTTAATCATAAGTAGGAATACTGGTTGAATCAAGTGTGATGTAAATGATAACCATAAAATCAACAATGTTCTTCCAAATACTCAACAATTAGAAAATATAAATTTCTTTTTTTTTTTTAAGATTTTATTTATTTATTTGACAGAGAGAGTGAGCAGACAGAGTGGCAGGCAGAGGCAGAGGGAGAAGCAGGCTCCCTGCTGAGCAAGGAGCCTGATGTGGGACTCTGGGATCCCAGGACTCTGGGATCATGACCTGAGCCGAAGGCAGCCGCTTAACCAACTGAGCCACCCAGGCGTCCCTAGAAAATATAAATTTCAAGACAATATTCCATTTGCAGTTAGAAGAATATATATACTAATTTTTTTTTAATTTAACAGAGAATATATGTAACTTTTATAAAAGCACAAACCTCCTGGGTTAAAATGAGGTTTAAAACAACAGGAAAAAAGTAACCCAAAATTGATAGCTTTGACTATTTAAAATTAAGACTTTTTGTCAATGAAAATTTACAAAAACAACAAAAGTGGGACAAAAGTGTTTCATTACACTTCCATCATCCTTAAAAAAATTATACTGTTTGTAAAAAAAAATTATACTGTTTGTACCTTCACACAGAAAGTTGGAGCAGCTGAATTTTCAATGGCAAAATCACCTTTCGTATGTGTGCTGGCTAACACTGCTCCTATCTAATCTTTAAAAAGAGTTTAAATTTATAAGTATAATATCAAGCCCAAAAGTAATCATTAATTAAAGGACATAAGCAAGTGTTCACAAATTAGATTGAGAGGTCAGAAGGAAAATCTCACACTGAATATTTGCTGGGTATTATAAAGCTGGGTGGTTCTTTTTTAAAAGATTGTATTTATTTATTTGACAGACAGAGATCACAAGTAGGCAGAGAGGCAGGCGGGGGGCGGGGAGGGTGCAGGGAGAGGGAAGCAGGCTCCCTGCAGAGGAGAGAGCCCAATTAGGGACTGGATCCCAGGATCCAGAGATCATGACCTGAGCCGAAAGCAGAGGCTTAACCCACTGAAAGCTGGGTGGTTCCTTCCTTATTTTTCTACTGAAGTTTAAGACTCAAAGAAAAGAACACAAAACATAAATAAATATTCAGCTTACTATGTTATGACAAAGCAAGCATCTGTAACCAACATGAAGGGCTAGAAATAGAGCACTGCCAGTACCCCAGCAGACACTTCTTGTTTCTGCCTAATCATTAACCATTTCCTCCTCTTCAAGGGCAACTACCATGACTTCTAAACACTGGAATCATACAGTATGCATTCATTTGCACATCGGTTCTTTTGCACAACATTATGTTTTTTTAAATATACACATTTTGCGTATGAATGGAGTTTGTTCATTTTTATGAACAATATCCCAAGGTACAATATCCCAAGGTAGTAACATATTATGACTTACTACCGATTATAATATTGATGCACATCCCCCCCATATGGAGCTAGGCCAAATTATGCTCCATAAACATTTATATACATACCACTTGGTTATACACATATATAGCATTTCTGTGGGGAGCTGAACTGCAGGGTCACAGAGTATATATACATTTAGCTTCTACAGTGCCAGTTTACCAAAGTGGTACACTAATATGTATTCTACATGCTCCATATTCCCACAAACTATTATTAGTCTGGTAGGTGTGTAGTAGTTGTATGCCATGATGGTTTTAATCTGTATTCCTTTAATGACTTGTGGTCTCAAGTAACTTTTCTTATTTTTACTGGGCATTTGGACATCCTTTTGGTGAAGTACCTGTTCAACCCTCTTTCTCATTTTTCTATTAGGCTGTTTTTTTCTCAACAATCTGTAGTTTTACTTATATCCTGTTCATAAGCTCCTTGTCAAAGAGCTACAAATATCTTCTCCTACTCTGTAGGAGTAGCTTGCCTTTCACTTTCTTAAGGTGATTTTGGGTAAATAGAAATCCTTCATTTGAATAAAATCCAATTTATTATTTTTTCCTTTTAGGGTTAAAATCCTTTTTGCATCCCATTTAATAAAACCTTTCATATTCTAATGTCACATAAATATTTAACTATATTGTCTCCTAAAATATTTATTGTTTTGCCTTGTAGATCCGCAATAGACTGGGAATTTATCTTAGGTATGGTGTGATATAAAACTTGACTCAGTTTGTTCCATATAAATATACATGATACTCTAACACCATTTACTGAAACACCATGTTTCCACTGTTCCACCTTTCTCATAAATTAAGTGTCTATATACACATGTGCTTGTTTCTATAGTCCTTATTTTGTTTGATCTACAGAACCAAGAACACTATCTTTATTAATCTACGTTCATTAAAATCTTAATATCAATCAAATAAGCTATTCTACTTTGTCCTTGAAAAATGTCTTGACTCTTCTTACCCTTTTACATTTTTCATATAAATTCACCTATTTCAATGACTGTGACAATACCGTGTGTAACTAAGTCTTACTAACTTACTTTAAAACTATGGTACAGCAACCCTACAAGAATTATACAACTTGTCTGAGGCTATAAAACTGCAAAGTCTAGATATGAACCCTGAAGTGTCTTTGTGAAAAGTGTACGCTTTACAATACAAGATCCTTCATGCCTATAAACTCACACATGCAGAAATGTTGTCTAAAAATAAAATATATACAAACAAAAAGAACAAATTATTTTAATACCTACTTAACTTACTAAGGGTAATGTTAAGATAATTAATTCTGTATAACAAATTTATGATGAAATTGGCATTTACAGTACCAATTTTGCCAGTAGAAGTGAAAATTACTACCATCCTTTTAGAGTTCTGGAAAATGAATAATGTTTACTACTAATTAGGTGCAAGAGAACTCGATGTCCTGAAAGATTTAGTTACTACCTGCTAATGTCCAATCATGGGTTATGACTAACACCCATTCGAAGGCCTATTAAGATGAAACAGATCTCTGGTAGGTAAAGGACAGAAAAGATTCATGGACGATTCTTAAATATCTGGCTTGAGCAAAGCCTGCTCCACAGAACCAGTATACTCTGAAAAAATCTTTCTTTAGCAACTAGGCAATGTGGTAAGTGCTTGACATAAATGATCTCATTTCATATTTCTAACTCCAACAGATTATTAGTGCTGTCTCAAATTACAATTGGGAAAGAAAGCACTAGATATCAGATCTTAAGACCTTCACTTGCTAATAAGCCTTTTCTATCATTGCAAATTGCTCATATTCACGTGATGTTTGCTTCACAACTGAGCTGAAAGACCAGATTTTCCACTTGGGAATATGTAAGTGACACTAAAACAACAGCCAGTCAACTATCACGGTTTCCCTGTAAATGAATGCAATAAGTCACATGGGAGACTTTCTGACATTACTGCCCCCAGCAAAGTCACCTTTGAAAACAATACTAAATTTGTTTGTTTGGTTTCCTTTGTTTCTTTCTGTTTTTGTTTTTTGGATTTTTGGCTTTGTTTTGCTTTTTGCCTTTTTTCTCTCTTGAATTTTGGCACCTTTAAGCTTAAAGGGGGGAAAGAAGATGTTTAGATCTTTAACACATGAAGAAGACCATGTAACATCTCACAATATGCTTTTTACAATTCAATTTCAGTGACAGTAGAAACTCTGGGATTAGGTTTTTAACACAAATAGACACAAAGCAAAACTAAGTATTATAGGATCATGGAAAGATAAGGGGTATATTATGATGGTGGTGTAACTGGACAGAGAAGAACAATTATATACATGAGAGCATGGGAACTACATTCATGGAAGACATAGATCAATTCATTTTGTTCTTTTCAGACCACATCAGTAATACAAGGCAATAACAACAGATCAACCAGACTAATGATTTCTACCCATAAGTACATTTTACTGTAAATTCCTGGAAATTACAAATTAAATGGGTTGCAGACAGGACCTAAGACTCTACTTTTTTACAAGTTTTGAGAGAGAGTCCAAGATGACGGAGGAGTAGAAGGCCTTAATTTCATCTGGTCCCAGGAATTCGGCTAGATACCTATCAAACCATTCTGGACACCTGCAAACTCAACTGGAGATCAAAGAAAATAGCTGCAATTCTATGAACAGAAAAGTAACCACTTTCTGCAAGGTAGGAGGTGTGGAGAAGTGAATCTCAGGTGACATATGGGAAGACAGACCAGGGGGGAGAAGCCGGCTACCAGAAAGTGATAGAGCTGAGGAACACAAAATCAGAACTTTAAGTAAAGTCTGCTCCAGTGAGGAATGTTGCTCTGGCAGCTAAGTTGGGTGGAACCCTTGCTGGGACAGTGTGGTCTCAAAATCCTTGGGGTCACAGGAAGACTGGGGGTGACTTAGTGTGGCAAAGCTTCCAGGTATCAGAGTGAGCCCTCGACTCGGGATTGCCATAAACTGTCATTCACAGCACAGTCAGGTCATTGCTCCTTGGGCAGGGGCCCAACAGGCAGCAAAACCGAGGAGACTCCCCTTCCTCCCCTAGTAAGAGCAGCAAGGGAGCATACCACAAAAATGTGCTGGTGTGGAGACCCCAAACATAGGCGTGTGCCAGAGTTAGAAACCCTTGGTCACAGGCCAGGTAAGCATGGACTGTGGTGAGATAAGTGGAGTGGCTGACTGCTTTTCTCTAAGGGCTCACTGAGTATTGGGGGCCCCCAACCTTCTGGATCCAGGGCCAGAGACCAGGAGGCCACCATTTTCATTCTCATCCTCTAAAGCTATGCAGAAAACCTTCAGGGAGCAAAAGCTAGCGAGGGCAAACTGGCGCAGATTACTTAGCCTGGCCCCCAAGCAAGAATGATGCAATTCTGCCTGGGGCAAAGACATTTGAGAATCACTGCAACAGGCCCCTCCCCAAGAAGATCGGCAAGAACATCTAGCCTAGATCAAGTTTACCAATTGATGAGAACTGCAAAACTCCAGCACTAAGGGAATACAGCACATAGAATTCATGGCTTTTCCCCCAAAACTCTTTAGTCTTCCAACTTTATTTTTTTTAATTTTCTTTATTTTTTCCTTTTTAAAAAAAATTTTCTTCTTTCCTTTTTCAAGCAACTTCTAATCTTATCAATTCTTTTTTAAAACTTTTTCATTTTCATTTTTATAGTCATATTCTATCCCTTCACTGTATTTAACCTCATTTTTTGTATATACATAAGTTTTTCTTTTAAAAATTTTGGGATGCAGTTTCTTCTAGTAGACCCAATTCAACCAAAATCTAGTGTATGGCTCTGTTCTATTCACCCACTTGATCATATTCTCTCTTCCCACCCCCCACTCCCCAGATTTCAGGTCTCTTCTGATTTGTTTAGTGTATATTTCTGTGCGGTCATTGTTGCGCTTTTAGTATTTTGTTCTCTCGTTCACCTATTCTTTTCTGGACAGAATGACAAGATGGAAAGATGCAATCCTTATCAAAATACCACCAACTTTTTTCACAGACCTGGAACAAACAATTCTGAAATTTGTATGGAACCAGAGAAGACCTGGAACAGCCAAAAGAATATTGAAAAAGAAATCCTTCTCCAGGATAAATCATATGTTAGGCCACAACCAGGTCTTTGGAAATTTAAGAAGACTGAAATCCTACCAAGCATCTTTTCCAGCCACAATGGTAAGAAGCTAAGTAGAAGTCAGTAACAAGAAAACTGCAAAATTTGTAGATACCTAGAGATAAAACAAGATGTTACTTAATAAATCAACATGTCAGGGCGTCTGGGTGGCTCAGTCGGTTTGAGTGTCTGCCTTTCGCTTGGGTCATGATCCTGGGACTGAGCCCCATATGGGGCTCCCTGCTTGGCGAGGGGCCTGCTTCTCCCTCTCCTTCTGCTGCTCTCCCTGCTTGTGTGCGCGCGCGCTCTCTCCCTCTCTCTCTCTCTCTCTCTGTCAAATAAATAAATAAATAAATAAAATCTTAAAAATCAGTTTCAAAAAAGAAACCAAAAAAGAATTCAAAAAATATATGGAGACAAAATGAAAATGGAAATACAGCTTAAATTAATGGGATGCAGTAAAAACAGTTCTAAATGGGAAATTCATAGCAATAAATGTCTGCATCAAGAAATAAGAAAAATCTCAAAAACCTAAAAATTCACCTCAAACCACTAGAAAAAGAAAAAAAGGAAAACAAAAGTTAGCAGGAATTTTAAAAATCATAACAGAAGTAAATTAATTAGAGATTAAAAAATAGCAGAAATGATAAAATGAAAAGCATATCTAATAAGATATACAAATTTGATGAACATTAAACTAGACTCAAGGAAAAAGAGAGGAATCAAATAAAATTAAAAAATGAAAGAGAAGATGACACAATACCACAGAAATACAAAAGGTCATAAGAGAATACTATGAACAGTTACACACCAACGAATTAGACAACCAAGAAGAAATAGATAAATTCCAAGAAACATATAATCCACTAAGACTGAAACATGAAGAAATAGAAAACTAATACAAATTACTAGTCAGGAGATTAATCAGTCAACTAAAACTTCCAACAAACAGAAGCCTAGGACCTGATGGCTTCATTGGTGAATTTTACAAAATGTTTTAAGAAAAAACTAATACCCAAACCTTCTTAAAGTTTTCTAAAAAAACAAGAGGAGAGCACACTTCCAAACTCATTTTGTGAGGCCAAAATTGCCCTGCTATAAAAAGCAGACAAGGATACCACAAGAAAAGAAAGAGGCCCAAATCCTTCATGAACATGGATGCATATATACTCAATATATTAAAAACTGAATTCAACAATACATTAAAAATATCAGACACAGTAATCAAGTGGGATTTAGTTCAGGGATACAAAGGGGGTTTAACATCCACAAATCAAACAATATGATACATCACATCAACAAAATGAAAGATAAAAATGATATGATTATAATGATAGATGCAGAAAAAGCATTTAACAAAATTCAGCATCCATTCATGATAAAAACTCTCAACAAAGTATGGATAGAGAAAATGTACCTCAATATAAAAAACACCATATATGGCAAGCCCACAGCTAACGTTATACTCAGTGAAACACTGAAAGTTTTCCTCCTAACATCAGGAACAAGATGAGGATATCTACTGTAGCCACTTTAATTCAACATAGTATTGGAAGTACTAGCCAGAGCAATTAGGCAGTAGAAAAAAGTAAAAGGCATCCAAATGAGAAAGGAAGAACTAAAACTGTCACTATTTGGCATGATACTTGGCATGATACTATAGAAGAAAACCCTTAAAACTCTACTAAAAAAGTTGTTAAAGCAAACAAACAAATTCGGTAAAGCTGCAGGATACAAAATCAATACACAAAAATGTGTTGCATATCTGTATGCTAATATCAAACTATGAGGAAAAGAAAATAATCCCATTTACAATTCCATAAATAAGAATAAAATAATTAGAAGCATTTAACCATGGAGGAGATAAATCTGTACACAAAAACTGTAAGATATTGATGAAAGGAAGTGAAGATGACACAAATAAATGGAAAGTTATTCCATGCTTTGAGCTGGAAGAACATTGTTAAAATGTCCATACTCCCAAAGCAATCTACCGATTCAATGCAATCCCTATCAAAATACTAATGGTATTTTCACAAAGAAAACAATCTTAAAATCTGCATGGAAACATAAAAGACTGAATAGCCAAAGCAATCTTGGGGAGAAAAAATGAACAAAATAGAGGTATCACAATTCCAGACTTCAAGTTATATTACACAACTATAGTAATCAAAAGAGTATGGTACTGGCACAAAAACACAGATCAATAGAACAGAAAAGAAAACCAGAAATAAACCCACAATTACATGTTCACTTAATTTTTGACAAAGGAGGCAAGAATACACAATGGGAAAAAGGCAAATTGTGTTGGGAAAATCAACACAAATTGGACCACTTCCTTATACCATACACAAAAATAAACTTAAAATGGACTGATAAGGACATAAATGTGAGACCTGAAAACATAAAAGTCCTAGAAAAGAGCACAGACATTAATTTTTGATATCAGCTGTAACAATATTTTTCTATGTGTATCTTCTGAGGGACACAAGGAAAACAAAAGTAAAAATAAACTTACGGGACTACCTCAAAATAAAAAGCTTCTGCATAGCAAAGTAAAAAATCAATACAAGTAAAGGATAATCCATCAAATGGGAGGAAATATGTCTGATAAAGGTTTAGTATCCAAAATATATAAAGATCATATACAACTAAACACCAAAAAAACAAATAATCCAATTTTAAAGTGGACAGGGGACTTGAATAGACATTTTTCCAAAGAAGATACACAAATAGCCAATAGGCACATGAATAGATGATCAACCTAGCAATCAAATGCAAATCAAAACCATAATGAAATAGTCAATATGGTTTCAGCCTTTCAGATTTTCTCTTTTTGAAAATAGCCAAACAATTGTTGGTGGAAATATGGATAAAGGAGAACCCTCATACACTGTTGGGAATGTAATTCATGAAGCCATTATGGATAACAGTATGGAGGTTCCTCAAAAAAATTAAAAATAGAACTACCACAATCCAGCAACTCCACTTCTGGATATTTGTTGAAAGAAAACACAACCCAAAGAAAAATAGATAAATAAATATACTGTATATTACATATTATATATTATATATATATACACAGATAAATATACTATATATTACATATTACATATATACACACATATACATAAATACAATCATATACACACACATACACATCCTTATGGTCATTAAACATATTTTGAAATTGTCAAGATATGTAAGTAACTTAAATCCCCATTAATAAGTGGATTAAAAGTTGGAAAATATACATACAATGGAATATTATTCAGTCACAAGAAGGGACAAAATTTGCTATTTGCGACAACATGGATGGACCTAGCAGGTATGATTCTCAGTAAAATAGGTCAAAGACAAATACTGTATGAGTTTATACATATATAAAACCACAACAAATGAACAGACTGATAGATACAGAAAACATACTATTGGTAACCAGAGTGGGGAAGACAAAATAAATGAAGGCAATTAAAAAGTACAAACTTCTAGTTATAAAATAAGCCATGAGGATGAAAAGTACGGCATAGGGATATAGTCCATGACACTGCAATAACTTTGTACACTGATAGTAACTAGGATTTTTAGGGGGGATTTTATAACATGAAAATATCAAATCACTATTATGTACATGTGAAAATAAAAGGATATTATATACCAATTGTTCTTCAATTAAAAAAAAAAAAGGCATGCTCTTGAGCTTCTGGGGATGCTTCCCTATAGATCCCTGCAACTAATCCATGGGCATCCCCAGTGCTCCACATACCTCACATATAGAAACACACCACTGCAGAAAGCACCCTGCATGCTCCCTATGGCAGTGAGAACAAGCTTTTGCAGATGAGCTTTCTAGATGCCTAAAAAGCCAGTCCTGGAGAAATCAAATTTAAACATTCAACATCACCCTAGAGAAAGTAAAAAGGAACCTGTCATCATCTAATCCAGCTTTGCAGGATTGAGAGAAGGCATAAAAGCTTAAGAATTCTGCCACAAAGGGAGCAAGAAGTGTGGAGCAAGTGTATTCATAGAAGAAGTCTAAGAAAAACTAAATCCCTTACAGGGCTAAAAAAGATATTTCTCTCCCCAAACCAGTGAATAAAGACTGGAGAAGCAAAGCAAGACATAAAGAAATATGAATATGAAGGAACATAAAAACACAAAAGAAATACAATAACTGAGTCCAAAGAAACTGAGATCAGCAATTTACCTAATAAGAATTCAATATAGTTGTTCTGAAAGAAGCTCAGTGAACTACAAGAAAACACAGAAAGACAATTCAATGAAATGAGGAAATGGACAAACAAATGAAAACTTTATAGAAAAGTAAAAATCATTTAAAAAGAACCAAATTCTGGAGCTGAAGAATACAGTAAATGCAATGAAAAATACAACACAGAACATCAACAGGAGAATGGCTCAAACAGAAGAAAGAATCTGTGAAATAGTAAGCAGGACTTTTTAAATTATGAGTAGAAGTAGAACAAATAAACAAAAAGAATGAGAGTGAGACTGCCCATGTGAACTATAGTATACCAATAAGAGAAATTATCTAGGTAGTCCTGTTGACCCAAAAGCAGATGTTAGGGGGGGAAAGGTCAGAAAGCTTAAAGAAATAATAGCTGAAAATTTCCCAAATCTGAGGAAAAAAATTAGACATCCAAATTCAATCCTAAATGACCTTCTGTGGACACCTTAAAATAAATCTCAAATCGAAGAGAAAGAACTGTAAAAGCAAAAGGAGGGAAAAAAAATCCTCCTTACAAGGGAAACTTTATAAGGCTATCAGCAAATTTTTCAGCAGAAATCTTACAGGCCTTGAAAGAGAAGAATGATGTATTCAAAGTGCTAAAAGAAAAAAAAACTTACAATCAAAAATATGTTACCCAGCAAAACTGTCCTTCAGAAATGAAGGAAATAAAGACATTCCCAAACAAACAAAAGCTGAGAGAGTTCAACACCACCACACCTGCCTTACAAAAATGTTGAAAGGAATTCTACAAATTGAAATGAAAAGATACTAATTAGTAAAATGAAAACATATGCTGATAAAGTGAGCATTAACTCAAACTTAGAATATTATAATGCTGTAATATGTGGATGTAATAACCACTTTGAAATAAAGGTTAAAGGACAAAAATATAAAAAATAACTACAATTATAATAATTTTTAAGTTGGTTATAAATGGTGACATCAAAAACAAAAGACAAAGGGATAAAATGCTAGTTTTTAATGTGTTCAAAATTAAGTTGTTATCAGCACAAAATAGAGTGTTATAGCTATAAGCTATAAGATGTTTTATGTACATGTCACGGTAACCAAGAAGCAAAACCTTTTGGTAGACAGACAAAATATAAAGGGAAATCAAAGCTACAGAAAATCAATTCCCAAAGGAAGATAGCAAAAGAATGAGAACACTGTAAAACAGTCAAAAAACAAGATCACATTAATATTCCTTACCTATTAATAATTACTCGGAATGTGGGGCGCCTGGGTTAAAGCCTCTGCCTTAGGCTCAGGTCATGATCCCAGGGTCCTGGGATCGAGCCCCGCATCAGGCTCTTTGCTCTGCATGGGGCCTGCTTCCTCCTCTCTCTCTGACTGCCTCTCTGACTACTTGTGATTTCTGTCTGTCAAATAAAATCTTTAAAAACAAAAAAATAATAATAATTACTCGGAATGTACTTAAATTCTCCATTTAAAAGCACAGCATTGCAGAGCAGATAAAAACAAGACCCAACTATGTGATACATACCAAAGACATACTTCAGATTTTGGTACTTATATAGGCAAAAAATTAAGGAATAAAAAAAGATATTCCTTGCAAATAGAAAGCAAGAAAGCAAGAGTAGCTATATTTATTTCAGAGAAGTAGATTTATACTCAAAAGTTCAAACAAGAGGGGCGCCTGGGTGGCTCAGTGGGTTAAGCCTCTTCCTTCAGCTCAGGTCATGATCCCAGGGTCCTGGGATCAAGCCCTGCATCGGGCTCTCTGCTCAGCAGGGAGCCTGCTTCCCCCACTCTCTCTGCCTGCCTCTGTGCCTACTTGTGATCTCTCTGTGTCAAATAAATAAAATCTTTTTTTTTAAGATTTTTATTTTTTATTTATTTGTCAGAGAGCATAGGAGCGAGCACAGGCAAACATAATGGCAGGCAGAGGCAGAGGGAGAAGCAGGCTCCCTGCTGAGCAAGGAGCCCAATGTGGGACTCGATCCCAGGACGCTGGGATCATGACCTGAGCCAAAGACAGCCACTTAGCCAACTGAGCCACCCAGGCGTCCCCAAATAAATAAAATCTTAAAAAAAAAAAGTTCAAACAAGAGACAAAAGGTTATAATAATAAAGGGATCAATTCACCAGATGATAGATCAATCATAAATGTGTATATCTGTATCTATATAAATATATAAATATAAATATATATATATATGCCCAACACTGAAGCATCTACATATACCAAGCAAATACTAACACATATGAATGGAGAATAAAAATACAGTATCAGCTGGGGACTTCAATACCTCACTTTCAAAAATGGATAGATTACTCAGAAAAATCAGTAAGGAAACCTTGGATTTGAACTATACATTAGACAAAATGGACCTAACAGACATCGCCAGAACATTCCATTAAAAGGCATCAGAATACATATTATTTTCAAATACAAACAAAATATACTCCAAGCCAGATCATACAATTGGTCAAAAAGCAAGTTTTAGAAAATTTAACAAGACTGAAATCACAGCAAATACCTTTTCTAACCAAAATGGCATGAAACCAGACATCAATTACAGGAGAAAAATTGGAAAACTCACAAATGTGTGGGAATTAAACAACACATTCTTTTTTTTTTTAAGATTTTATTTATTTATTTGACAGAGAGTGCACAAATAGGCAGATAGGCAGGCGGGGGAGGGAGGGGTGGAGGCAGGCGGGGGAGGGAGGGGTGGAAGCAGGCTCTCTGCTGAGCAGAGAGCCCGATGTTGGGCTCGATCCCAGGACCTTGAGATCATGACCTGGGTTGAAGGCAGAGGCTTAACCCACTGAGTCACCCAGGCGCCCCCTAAACAACACACTCTTAAATAACCAATGAGTCCCAAAAGAAGTCAAAAGGGAAACCAAAAAGTATCTTGAAACAAATGAAAAGGGAAACACAACATGCCAAATTCATGAGATGTGATAAATGCATTTATAAGATGGAGGTTATAGCAATAAAGGCCTACCTTAACAAAAAATAAAAATCTCAAAAATAAACAACCTAGCCTTATACCTCAAGAAACCAGAAAGAGATCAAACTAAGCCTAAAGTTGGCAGAAGGAAAGAAATAACAAAGATGAGACAGAAATAAATAAAATTGAGACCAGAAAAACTAAGAATAAACAAAACTGAGTTATTTTTCAAAATATAAACAAAATCCACAATCTTTGAGCAGACTCAGAAAAAAAAAAACTCAAATAAATAAAATCAGAAATTAAACAGGAGATATTACATCTGACACCATATAAATATAAATGATCAAAAGAAACTATAAAAGCAACAAAGTATACAACCAACAAATTATATGCCATCAAATTGAATAACTTGGATGAAATGGACAAATTCCTGGAACTATAAAACCTACTAAGCCTGAATCATGAACAGATAGAAAATCTCAACAGACTGAAAATGAGTAATATAGAGATTGAATCACTAACCAAAAAACTCCTAACAAGAAGCCAGGATCAGCTGATTTCACTAATTAATTCTGCCAAACATCTGAAAAAGAATGAACACCAATCCTTCTTAAAGTTTTGCAAACAACAGAAAAGAAGGCCACTTTATTTTAGGAGACCAGCATTATCCTGCTCATCTGGGGAGGCTAGCATTATCCTGACACCAAAGCCAGGTCAGGACACTTTAAGAAAAGAAGACTACAGGCCAGTATACCTGATGAATACGGATGCAAAAACTCTCAAAACAATACTAGTAAACCAAATTCAATAGCTCAGTAAAAGATCATATACCATGACCAAGTGCGAGTTATGAGATGCACAGATAGCCTAAACACCTGTAAATCAATAACTATGATTTAACAGAATGAGAGTTTAAAATCATGATCATCACAATAGATGCAGAAAAAGCATATGACAAAAATTCCACATCCTTTCAAGTTAAAAACATTCAATAAGTAGGGTACAGAAGTAATGTACACAACATACTAAAGGCTATATAAGACTATGCAAGAGCTAGTAACATACTAACAGTGAAATACTGAAAGTTTTTCCTCTAAGATCAGGAATAAGACAAGCAGCTCACTTTCATCATTTACGTTCAGCATAATACTGGAAATCCTACCCAGAGCAATTAGGCAAGAAAAAGAAACAAAAGGCATTCAAGTCAGAAAGGAGGAAGCTAACTGTCTCTCTGCAGATGACATGATCTTATAAATATATATAAGTATACAGAGTGTATATATATGTATACATATATATGTATACTAATATATATGTATATATAGTCCTTAAACTATACCAAAAAACTTAAAACTAAACAAATTCAGTAGTTACAAAATACAAAATCAACATAGATGTCAACTGCATTTCTATACACTCACAATAAAATATCTAAAAAAGAATTAATGAAAACAATCTCCTTACAAGATCAGAAATAATAAAATACTCAGAACTACATTTAAACAAGAAGCTAAAAGATATGTATTCTAAAAACTATAAGGCACTAATGGAGAATATAGAAGACACAAATAAATGGAAATATACCGAGTTCATGAACTGAAAGACCTACTATTGTTAAAACAACCACACTACCTAATGCCACCTATAGTTTTAATGCAATCCCTATAAAAATTCCAATGGCATTTTGTACAGAAATGGAAAAACTTCTAAAAAACGTATTAAACCACAAAAGAACCAAAAACCATTTAGAACCAAAAAATTCTAAAAATCATATAAAACCACAAACCATCCTGAAAAGGAAGACCAAATCTGGAGACATCCAATTTCCTGATATCTAACTATCCACAAAGTTATAGTAATCAGAACAATATAGTACTGGCATAGACACAAAAACACAGACCAGTGGAACAAAATAGAGAGCCCAGAAATAAACCCATGCATTTTTGGCCAACTAACATTTGACAAAGGAGCCAAGAATACACAATGGGAAAAAAACAGTCTCTCTAATAAATGTTGTTGGAAAATCATATTCATGAGCAAAAGAATGATATCTGAACATTATCTTAGATCACTCACAAAAATTAACCCAGAAATGGAGTAAAGACTTAAATGTAAGACTGTAAGCCATTTAACTCCCAGAAGAAACCAAAAGGCAAAAAGCTCCTTAACATTCATCTTGGCAATGATATTGAAAATATGACATCAAAAGCAACAAAAGAAAAAAGGATCACTAAATGGGGCTATATCAAACTAAAAAGCTTCTACACAGCAAACAAAACATGAAACAGGACCAAAAGGAAATCTACAGAATGGCAGAAAATATTTGCAAATGATATACCGGATAAGAATTAATATCCAAAATATATAAGGAACTCATACAACTCAATAGCAAAAAGCAAGTAATCTGATTAAAAGCTGGGCAAAAGACCTGAATAGACATTGTTCCAAAGAAAACATAAATGGCTAACTAATCATGAAAAGATACTCACCATCTCTAAGAAATGGAAATCAAAACCACAATGAAATATAAGCTCACATCTGTTAGGATAGCTATTATCAAAAAATAAAAAGAGATAAGTGCTGGGGAGGATGTGGAGAAAGTGAACCCTTGTGTACCTTCAGTAGAAACACAAACTGGTACAGAACTATGGGAAACAGTATGGACTTTCCTCAGAAAATTAAAAATAGGACTACCATACAATACAGCAATTTCACTTCTGGGTATATACCCAATGGAAACAAAATCACCATGTTGAAGAGATACCCACACTCCCATGTTCGTTAAAGCATTATTCACAATAGCCAATACATAGAAATAACTTATGTGTCTATCAAATGAATGAACAGATAAGGTGGATAAGGAAAATATGACATATATTATACATACATGTGACGTGTGTGGTGTATACATGTGATGTTATATATATTACACATGTATTTCTGATGTGTGACATATATATCTATGTACCAAACTCTCAATGGACCCTGAGAGTATTATGAAGTGAAACAAGCTAGAGGAAAAATACTTACTGTATTGTATCACTAAATGTGGAATCTAAGAATCAAACTCACAGAAACAGTAGAATGGTGTTTGCCAGGGGCTGGGGAGTGGATGAAATGGGGAGATGTTAGTCAAGGGGTACAAACTTCCAGTTATAAATAAATTCTGGAGATCTTATGTACAGAATGGTGACTACAGTTAACAATACTGTATTATATACT
>ML111945.1:35427-77331 GCA_003697995.1 Taxidea taxus jeffersonii | reverse complement strand
CCTTGTCATTTTGTCCAGATAAGAATCCGCTGTTCTCCTTGTTAAGTGAACTTGGTCTTGGCTGTATTTCTTTGATCTTCTGGGGGAGGGGCCTATTGTAGTGATTCTCAGGTGTCTTTGCCCCAGTCGGAGTTGCACCGCCCTTACCAGGGGCCGGGCTAAGTAATCCTCTCAGGTTCGCTTTCAGGAGCTTTTTTTTCCCCTGAATGCTTTCCGTAGAGTTCCGGAGGACGGGAATGACAATGGCGGCCTCCCAATCTCCGGTTCAGAGGAGCCAAGAGCTAGGGGCCCCAGTCTTCAGTGCGCCTTCATAGAAAAGCGTTTAATCCCTCCGGTCTCCCCAGCCCACGTTTGTGCCGGAGACCGTACGCGCGCGCCCGCAGACCGCGCTCAGAGAAAATCGTGGGTAATCAGTCCCGTTTCACTGGCTTCTGGGAGCGCTCGGAGCTCACCCAGCCTGTGACCAAGCGTCTCTGTCTCTGGCAGAGTCCCACCTGGAGTCTCCGAACCCCATAGATCCCTGAGCTCTCCCGGGTCAGAGTCTCCCCGGATCTTGTGGGGACCCCTCGCACAGAGCACCGGCCCGTGCCCCAGACCACTAGGAAACCTCGGCTCTGTCTCCGCAGCCGGCTTCCCCGCTCTAATACCTGTGAGCTCTGCGACACTCAGACACCCCCGATCCTTCTGTGACCCCGCGGGACCTGAGTCCACGTTGTCCCCGTGAGGTCTTCACCCCAGTTTAGCCTCTGGAGTGATGTCCCTCTGTGGAGCCCACTTTTAAAAGTTCTGATTTTGTGCTCCGCCGCTTGCCGGGAGCCGGCCCCTCCCCCTGGGGTCTATCTTCCCGTCGCGTTGGATTCACTTCTCCGCTAGTCCTACCTTTCAGAAAGTGTTCGATTTTCTGTTTCTAGAATTGTTGTTTTTCTTCTCTTCGATCTCCTGTTGGATTTGTAGGTGTTCGGAATGGTTTGATAGGCCATCTAGCTGATCTCCTGCTGGCTGATGTCGTCTCAGCCTCCTACTTCTCCGCCATCTTGACTTCTCCCCCTTATTTTTATTTTTTAAAAGATTTATTTATTTACTTATTTGAGGGGGGGAGGGGCAGAGGGTAGACTCCCTGTCAAGAGGGGAGCCTGATGACCTGAGCCAAAGGTAGATGGTTAAGGACGGAGCCACCCAGAAGCCCCTCAATTTGATGTTCTTAAATATTTGTTCATCAGAGACCAATGACTTGTCTCATGGGGAAAGGATGCAGGTTGCAGATGCAGAAAAATGTAGACGATAGCTCTGAGCAATTCATATCAGCTCTCAAACTGTGCTCCCAACTTGGGTAGGTGAAATGTCTGCATTAATCCCATCTCCCTTCTTAGGAGGCAGCTCCGTGACTGTGCCATTCAGTTACTGGCATGCGTTCATGGGTGGGGAAGGGCTCATCCAACTCCGAGTGGTTTTAAAAAAACACTTCTTCCAATCATATAGACAAGCACCCTGAAAAGGGTTTTTATAAAATACATCTTTCCCACCTCATTACATTTCCAGTGATGTATTAGCATCCATTACGGAGTGACACTCCAGCTGATGTCACCTTAATATTTCACATGTAGCTCCATTGTGTCACAGACTAATAAATACAAAAATCACTACTTTTCCCTATCTTCCTGGTTTTTCCGTAGGATGGATGTTGAATGTGAAATAAGTTGGCCTTATATCAAATAAGATATAAGATACTTTTGTAGATAAGATAGAAGATACTTTTGTATCTTATAAATGTATGATTCCACGTATTATACAGATTATAAATCTTCATATAATTTGTCATTAATTTTGATCACTTCAGTTTTGGGGTATATAGTAGTGTTTTATTATTTTAGCAATTGATGTCTGTTAATTGTGAGGTTCTGAAATGCTCCTATAGGTGGTATGTCTCAAATAAGGAGGTTATGGTATAGCATTCTGGAGCATTCCCCACCAAAACAGCCCTGGTAAGTATGGTCTGACCAACTGAATAAACACATGAATAGAATACTATCAGGCTGACAAAAGATCTCGCTTCTATCTTGGGCTCTTATACCTTGAGCTGCGGCTCCACTTTATATAACTCTAAGATGAGAATACTGATTTCCACCATGTCTCTTTTATAAGGGTGAAATCAGTTAATAAATAATCTCATTCTGATACTAGAATACAAAGTTTTGGTGCTGATGAAGACCTTAGAAATCTCTTCCAACCACTCTTACAACCCTGAGGCCAAAAGTTAAAAAGTTTGGGGTCATATTGTGAGGGCTGTTTCTGTTTGACTCTGTGCCGGTGAGACGTTACTATTTGCCATTGGCGACGTTGTATCAGGTTTTCTCTAACTAGTGTATCTGAGGATTCCACCCATTTGGTGGAATTTAAGTTACCCCAAGCCTCATGACAATTTCTGTGTGATTAAGCTAGCAACCGAGGGCAGGGAAAGTTAATAAAATTCAATCCTCTTGAAGAAAATTAGCAAACTGATGAACTCACTGGCCATAGGGGTATTCTGAGATCCAGATGGACGCCTGACAGAATCACATCAAATTTTCATGGAGGCAATTAGTTTCCTCCAGTTAGAGCCATTCAGTTATAAACTAACAATTAAACCCCAGCCTACAACATTAAAATGTGATTAGCTGTTCACTAATAATACATAAGGAACATCCAGGTGATTCTGAGGGAGGAGTGAGAAGGTCTGAAGTACAAGAGTATTGATGTTCCAATTAGTTGTTCAGCATTCCCTCACCACGGGATGAGAGGTGGAATTTCTTTGGTAAGAGGCATCTGCCATTTTGTTGCTGTTGTTGATAAGAATGGGGAATTCTGTATCTTACATCTTTGACTTCTGCCAGCAAATTTTCTAAAAATTTATGTCCTAATCTGGTGTAGATAGCAGTCAAAAAAGACGTTTCAGGCAATGCCTGAGGGTTTTCTGTTGCGTGCACTGATATGCTTCCCCAGGGTCAGTGACACACTCCTTCTGAAGCCAGCACTGACAGAAACTAAATGACATTTCAGTGGGTGCTGGGTTAAAAATTAATTACTCATAATTGAAGGTAATATTATTCAGAATCCTTGGTTAAAAAGGAGAGAAACCCAAATCAGACTTCCTCAAGTGAAAAAATAATTTCTTGGGTTTTTTTCACTGATGAAGTCATGGGCTCTTCACTTGAGAGAAGGTTTAATTCAAGTCCTCAGTCAATTTTTTAAAAGATTTTATTTATTTATTTGAAAGAGAGGGAGAGAGAGAACACAGGCAGGGAGGAGGGGCAGAGGGAGAGAGTGCATACCCCCAGTTGAACAGAGAGCCCGATGTGGGGCTCCATCCCAGGACCCCAGGATCATACCTGAGCCTAAGGCAGATGTTTAACTGACTGAGCCACCCAGGTGTCCCCTCAGTCATGCTTCTAGGATCCAGTTTCTTCCTTCGTCCTTTCCTGGCCAGCTTACCTGCCTGTCTGTCATCCTTCCCTCTACCCCTTCTTTCTTTCTTTCAAAATAGTTTATTGATATGAAATTAACATGGCATAAAATTAACTATTTTCAGGCCAACAACTGTACCACCTTCACGATTTTGTGTGACCATCAGTCTGTCTAGCTCCAGAACGTTGTCATCACTCCAAAGTAAAAGCCCTTACCCCCTGAGCAGTTTCTCCCTCTTCACCCCCTTTGCCCCCCACCAGTCCCGGGCAAGCACCAATCTGTATTCTACTTCTATGCATGTATCTGTTCTGGATATTTTATATAAATGGAATCAAATAATATATGACCTTTCACGTCCAGCTTCTTTCACTTGGTATGAAGTTTTGGAGACTCGTCCATATTGTAGTATATATATAAGGACTTCATTCTTCCATTTGATAACTGAATAACGTTCTGTTGTATATGCAGATCACAATTTGTTTAACTGTTTATCCACTGATGGACATTTGGGCTGTTTCCACCTTCTGGCTCTTGTGGATAGTGCTGTCATGAACACGTGTGTACATACACTTTGCTTGAATTCCTACTTTTAGTTCTTTGGGGTACATACCTAGGAATGGAACTGCGAGATGATATGGTGATTCTATGTTTAGATTTTTGCAACTGAACCATTTTTACATTCCCACCAGCAAGATGCACAGGTCCGAATTTCTCCACCTCCTCACCAATGCTTGTTATCACTCCCTACTTCTATTTTTGATGATAGCCATCCCAATGGGTGGCAAGTGGCACCTTGGTGTGTTTTAGATTTTCAATTTTCCTCAGGACTTATGATGTTGAATACCTTTTCATGTGCTTGTTGGCCCTTTGTATTTCTTTGGAGAAATGCCTCCTTGCTCTTATAGGGGCTACTCTCTCTCACAAGCTCATGGCATGGTAGTTTGGACAATCATCTCAGTTTGCCTGGGACTCAGGGGTTTCCTAGAAGGCAGAAATTTGAGGTTTAAAACCAAGAGAATCCCAAACAAACCAGGGTGAGTTGG
Organism: Taxidea taxus jeffersonii; assembly: GCA_003697995.1. Lineage (NCBI taxonomy): Eukaryota > Metazoa > Chordata > Mammalia > Carnivora > Mustelidae > Taxidea > Taxidea taxus. Next base: position 72,847 of record ML111945.1, on the reverse strand, counting down.
TCACCAACATGATGGGAAAGATGGCTCCTGGAATCTTGAGCTTATATGACTTTACAGTTTGGGCATTAGACCAAGAAATAATCTGATTATTCCTTAACTTGCAGGAACACTCATGGTGATGGTTTGGCAATTCTAATTGGTCTGACTTGGAACGCAGACCCATCCCTGAACTCTCTGTGGCCAGGGAGGTGAATCACTTTGACATATTTAAGCCTGTGTTCACCTTGAGTTGAAAGACGAGCTTCTCAAAAAAATGGGTGGAGAAGGATTACTATGGAATTGGGGAGGTGATTTTTCCAATGTGGGGATGCTCGGCAGACAACTGTGTGTTCATCACAAACTTCTGTAGGCACCAGCTGTCATGGTTGATGCTTGCACATGGATTACTCCATTCAGTGCTCACTATACCCCTACTGGATAGATATTAACACCCTGTGGTAGATATTAATAATTAATATCAATATTGGGTAGGTATGAATATTAGATGTGATGAAATCGAGCCTTAGAAAAGTTACCATGCTTAATGTCACATTATAAGTAAGTGCTTGAGACAGAATAGGTTAATCTATTGTTTTTATTGAGGGATAATTGACATATGACATTCTATTAGTTTTAGGTGTACAACATAATGATTTGATATCTATCTTTATATACATACATGTATTTCAAAATGATTTAGGTTAGTTCTTAATATGACTCATTATAAAAAAGAATTTCCAGGCAGCAAAAAGAATTGAACTTCAAAGCAGTTAAAGAAGCTTCCTTCAGAGAACTTTGTATCCATCAGGGCCCATTCAGGAAAAAAGAACCATGGGTTATTTTAATAGACAATTTAATAAAAGCAATTTGTTAAATAGGTGTTTGAATGTTTAAAGGCAAAAGGGACTTCTGAGGTAACACTAGAATAGCAGCTTCAGGAAGCTACTATCTCTACACTGGGGGAACAGAAGCACGAGGCCGGGCTTATTAGCATCTAGAATCTGGAAGATTCTAGAGGTGCCAGTATCTCTGAAAAGGTGCAGTGCTGCTGGTTCTGGAAGCAAGGGAAACATTTGAAACTGGAGCCAACTACTACCCTAAGTACAGAAAGAAAAAACACAGGCTGACTCCTCCTCCTGCGGCTTCCAGTCTCCATGGAGCACTCCCTATTGGCAGAACCTGGTAGACCATCCTTGGCTGTAGCGGAGATAGCTTGTAGGCTTCTTAGGAATTGCAGAGCCTAGCAGGGTGGGTTGGGAGCAGAGGGACAACAGCATAATCAGCAACACTGCCTTTAAAAGTGGGAAGCTAGGACGCCTGGGTGGCTCAGTTGGTTAAGCAGCTGCCTTCGGCTCAGGTCATGATCCCAGCGTCCTGGGATCGAGTCGCATATCGGGCTCCTTGCTCGGCAGGGAGCCTGCTTCTCCCTCTGCCTCTGCCTGCCACTCTGTCTGCCTGTGCTCGCTCACTCTCTCTCCCTCTCTCTCTGACAAATAAATAAATAAAATCTTAAAAAAAAAAAGTGGGAAGCTCTTATCTTTCAGAGTTCACAGTGAGACTGTTCATATATAAAATAAGGGAGATTGTTGGATGCTTTTTTTTTTTTTAAACAATCCCGGAAGATTTTTATTTTCTGAAATTAAGCTACTTTTCTTGATTTGAGGAATTAGCATAATGAGAGTCTGCCTTCCTTTGTGCTGATGATGACTGGACCTCTCCCCCATCCGACTCCAGATAACATCTTGCTTGATTGAAACTCTCAGACTCAAATTCATTTCCATTCTGGAATTGACCCATTGAAGTACTGCTTAGAGCTGAAGTGGAAAGATCCAGGGCTTGGGAATGGGAAAGATGTCAATTCAGGCCATCTCCCCTCAGCCACTTTAACCTCCAGAGAGTTAATTAGTCTTAGTTTCCTCATATTTCAAAGGGACAGAGATAATACATATCAGTATAATAGGGTTTTCACAAGTTTTCCATGAAATGATATATAAAAAGCTGGCATGCTCTCTAGCACAGCAATGATGCTTAATAAAAACAAATTCCATTTCTTGTTCTTTTATTTAACCCTGCTGCTTGAGGTCAGATGTGAGTTTCAGACAGACCACCACCCTGAATATAGAATCTCACTTTTGCAGCACCAATGAGAGTTGGACAGGCATTGGTGTCCCCCACCTAATTCCCATCAGTCCTCTCTTAAGTCTCCCCCAAAGAACCCAATGATTTAAGGAACAGTAGGATCCCTGAATATGTAATTAGAACCAACAAGTTCCCTATTTTTCCGCCCAACAAGATTGCCTCATCCTTCCTCCTATGAGAAAGTCTGAATCCAAAGACTGGTTGCTGTTTTTTTCCTTGCTCCCCTAAACTACTCTAAGCTTTCTTAATTGAAAACCAGGAGCCACCACCTGGGTGGCTCAGTCTGTTAAGCATCTGCCTTGGTTTCAGGTCATGATCTCAGGATTGACCTGAATCAAGCAGCCCCTCCCCAGGAATCAAGCAGCCCCTCCCCAGGCTCCCTGCTCAGCGGGGAGTTTGCTCCTCCCTCTCCCCTTGCCCAACCCCCTTCTCCCGCTCCTGCTCTCTCCCTCTCTTGCTTTCAAATAGATAAATAAAATCTTAAAAAAAAAAAAAGAAAGAAAAAGAAAAGAAAACTGGGGGCAAAGACCCATCTTCGAACTAGGCAGGCAGGACTTTGGTGAATTGTTGTGCATTCCAAGTATGTCCTTCTGAGGTTTGGGAGGCGGTATTTCTGAGCTAACAGAAGCTTCCTCTCCTTGGGAAGTGAATCAGGGGTGATGCTGACAAAACTGCCAGTTGTCTCTTGGGCATCACTTTATGATGAAACTGTACCTGGATAGATGGTCACTGATCTATGGAAGTCTTGGGTGCCTGCCTTAAAATCTGTTCTGGATCGTTTGGAAGAAAGACATGGATAGTTCTTTATTTCTTGGAAATGATTGGACTATAATTTGCCTTTACCTCATCAGCGAGTATAAGCTTACTGTACCTTCCCTGACTTTTACTGATCCAGCCAAGATTAGATGTATTCTCCCCAAGAGTTTTTCTGAGTGCAGTGGGGAGACCGGGCTTGCTCCCCAGAGCACCCCCACAGGGCCAGGTGTAGCACTTGCTGTTACTGGCTTTTCCGTCACGGAGCTCAATGCTCCTGGTCCTCATAGGCTTCTTTGCATATGGGAGTTAGTCCCTGTGAAAACTCAGATTTGAAAACAACTTTATTGAGTCTCATGAAGGCAGAAAAGCGGCCACAGCTCTAGCTATCTTCTTTTTTAAACAATCTGTTTCCTTTCTCTCTTTTCTATTTGTTTGTTTCTTCTCAACATTTTATCCTCTCTTTGAATCAAACTGCTTCCTGGATTGCATACTCGCTATGTTGCTTTTCTGCCTCGATTGAATTTTTACAGCAAGTCATAAACCCTTGGAAATAGGATTTATAATGGAAATGCTGATACAGGCCTAGCTAGCGTGGCCAGAGAGGTGTTCTAATAATACTGGAGAGTAATATTCTCTAAATCTAATGCCCTATAGATTTTTTTTTGTTGTTGTGATTCATACTGACCCAATTCTTTCCTTAACTTCTTCAATGCCAAAGCCTGTGGCCTGCCATGCCCATGACTGGCAAGGTCAAATGCCATTTGGACCCAAGGATATCTGGCAGAACGTGACACAGTTCATTCGTATAGGCACAGACTTGGGGTAGGCTGAGTGCTGGAAGGAGACCAGATGTCTGCAGGGAGGTGGGGTTGGCGTGGTGGGGACGGGCACAGCTGACTGTGACTATGAGTCCAGTAGGCAGAACCCTGGCAGAGGGAGATTTTCCAGTTAAGCAGACATGATGTCCTGACAGGTTGAGGAATACAGTGGTGGGGAGTCAGGAATCTTCCTTCGAGATCCAGGCAGATGGCTCTGTTAAGGGAAGGCTGATGGCAGGTGGGGCAGAGTGTGAGTCCCTGGCTGTGGTTCCTGGGGAATTGGGGTATAATTAAAAAATATATATATGATTGGGGCGCCTGGGTGGCTTAGTAGGTTAAGCGCCTGACTCTTGTTTTAGACTCAGGTTAGGATTTCAGGGTTGTGGGATTGAGCCCCGATTCTGGCTCTGTGCCAGGTGGAGTCAGTTTGGGATTCTCTCTCTCCCTCTGCCCCTCTGGGAGATGAAGTTCAATCACCAATGGCCAGTTACTTAATCAATCCTGCCCACGATCTTGAACGAGGTTTGGGAGCTACCAAGTTTATGACTGTATTTGTAAGCCAGGAGTGTGGTGCACCCAGAGAAGACCTGGAAACTCTGCACTCCCCCTACCTCCCATACTCTGCTGCTTGCTTTTCTTGGATTTGGCTGTTCCTGAGTTGTATCCTTTATAATAAAACCATGATTATAAGTAAAACTACTGGGAGCAGTTTTAGTGAAGGATGGAATGTGAGGATGAGTCATGGGAGCTCTCAAGTTTATAATCAGCTGGGCAAAAATGCTGGCATTCTGGGACCTCATTTATAGTTGGCGTTTTGTGGGACTGAGTCCTTTAACTGGGGGGCGGGGGCAGCTGTGCTAACTCTGATACCTAGTGTAAGAATTGAATTGTAGGACACCCAGTCAAAGATTTGAAGGGTTGTATATTTGGAAAATGATCTGGGGATCAAGTGAAGGAGGGTACTGGCAGGGGCATGGACCCAAATATCAGAAAGAGGAAGACCCAAAATCACATGCTAGTTTCGCTTATCTACTAGATGTGGGACGGCAGACAAGTGATTTAGCCTTTTAATTTCTGTCTTCCCATCCGTAGAATGGACATCATAACGTATTTGTTAATTGGTTGTGCTCTCTCTGTCATGATTGTTATGCAGTAGGTAATCAAACATATCTGTGCAATGAATGAGGGAAGAGCTGTGTAGACAGCAGGTAATGTACAAGGCGCTCAGAGCCAGGGAACAACTCCGGACCTCAGCCGTGTATCTGGGGTACACAGTGAAGGTAGAGCCAAGAGGAAAGGGCGTCTTCATTCTAAGTAGACGTACAAAGCCCCTCACACCGTTTTCCACCTTCCGCCCGAACTCCGGACTGGGTCTTGAGTCGTGGGCACCTGCAGGTCAAAGCTGGGTGGCTGGAGTCACACGGAGCAGAGGGCCGCGGGAGCTGGCATGGGGAAGGGTCTGGGTTCCTTTTTGGGAACTCGCTCTGGCGGCTTGCCCGGGGCGGCCGCGTGTTGAGTAGATCTCCATGCCTGCCCAAAAGGGAGGCTTTAACCGGGCGGTCTCGCTCTGCGTCCACAGGGCCTCCTGGGCACGCCGCTCTCTGTAGGTGGTGCGCCCAGGAAATGGGCTCGGGCCGCGGGGCGGAACCGAGCGTCCAGGGTCGGGGAGCGGGCGCGGAGCCTCTGCCCAGCCGGTCATTCCCGCTGGGATCTCGGGCGCCAGGGACTGGGCCCGGGGTCCAGCCCGCGTCCCTTACACAGGCTTGTTAGTGATGCAGGATTGCACCTGCTCCCGCCTGTTTGTTATAAAGAGCGAGCGCGTTTGGTGGCGTGGGCCGCTCGGACAGGAGCAGCGGGGGCTCCCCGCTCGGGAGTTTCAGGAGCGCGCCTTCCCGGACGCGGGAGCAGGCAAGGGAGATGAACCGAGCGGACACCCCCCTGGAGCACTTCCATTTCATCCCAGAGTGAACGGGCTCTTTAAAAGGCAGGGCCCGAGGCGCCTCCAAGAGCTTCTCGTTGTTCGGGGTTTCCTCTCAGACCCGGAAAGCCCAGTTTCCTTCCGCTGTGGCTTCGGCCATTGGCTCCGTGGCACGTGGCAGGCGGGCCCTGCCAGGCGCGGGAGGCGCTGCTCCTGGCCGACACGTGTCTGGACAGAAAGGGCTGGTGGGAGAGTGGGCGGGGGGCCGCGCCATGCCAGGGCGAGCCCTGGTCAGGTGCCCAGAAGCATCCGCCTTGCTGTCCTCGCCTTTGGAGAGCCTCACGAGCCGTCTCCCTGGGCAGGAAGGCGAAGCGCCCAGGCTTCAGCTCAAGGGAGCCCTGCAGACTGATGGGCAGCGGACTTCAGTTTGGGGCCTGATGCTTAGCGAAGGACAGCGAAAGTGGTGTTTGCAAAGAAGTTCCGAAGGACGCAGTGGAAGAGGCAGGTGGTCTGCAGCCTTTGCCGAGCTGCTTGAGAAATACGGGAGGGCCTCTCTTTCCATCAGGAGGGATGGTAATAGGCTTTCGCCTTGCCCAAGGACGCTGATTTACAGCACAGCTGAGAAAACCTGCCTGTTGGCACAGCCGTCTTTATACAGGCCTTTAATGACAATTTTGCTGACGTTGTGTTTGAACAAACTAGATCAGGTGGTCTTCTGAGAAGGCAGTGAAGAGCCAATTGGTGGAATGCAGCGGGACGGCCAGTGGGAGCTCAGTAGCCTCCTCAGGAAGAGGGAGAAGCTGTGCAAACCCTTTGGAAGGAGGCTCATGCAGGTACAGATTGTGATGGGTCACAGTTATTTCTGATTGCCGTCTTTTCCTATCAGAGCCCTTTCTAGGATTCGCTGGAAATCCTTTTTTCCCCCTGCTGCCCTTTGGCTCTCCTGATTCTCTTTAAAAGCTTTAGGTAAGCAAGAGCAGCAGTTGAAGTTTGCATGTTTTTCTCCTTGTTGAGCCTGAAGGCTATGTGCTGTTCTGGCAGTTAACCTCATAAATTAAGGCTTTTTGAAAAGCATGCTTACTTTTGGCCGACTTGGCAAGTCTTGAGATTCAGCATTTTCACAGGGATGCTTTATTCTGTTTAGAAGGGAAGAGATTGTGGCCCAAGGAGCATTCTGTGTCTTCTTGTGGTGATTTGTTAGGCTTCTATAGGATTTAGGCTGCCCCATAAGGCTGCCCAGGTTGTACACTGCACAACTCTAGGGTCACGATTCTAAGATATGTGTGGAACCCCAGTGCATAGTACTGGGACTCTGGTCTTGTTTGTTTCTGAAATGCTGCACTTTTAGCAGCCCCTGCAGTTCCCTGGTGACTAAGCTACCCTACCTGTCTCTGCTCTTTTTTGGTGTTTCAGCTTTCGTTGTGCCCTGCTTTCTTGTGGGCTTGTGCTGTCTTCCGGCTTCCAGGGAACCCCAAACGAACGTTTATTCATTCTGGGAGGCAGTCATGAACTGCATTCTCTCCCACCCCTTTGTTTTATCAAATGTTCTTTTTCAGAATGGGGCATATGCACCAGGACTGTTGGCATTTGTAAGGGTACACCTGGAGACAAAGTAACAACCTGAATGAAAAATTAATGATGGTGTGGAGAATATGAGCATTTTGGGAATAGATGGAGTTTTGGAGGAAGCCCTCAAACTACCCCAATTATGATTATGTCTCTGCTCTCTAACTTCCCCTCCCCTCTGGCATGCTTCACCCGAGGGAAGGATGGTTGTCCAGTTAATCCCCAAATATCCTTTTGTATTATTGCATCCTTCCATCTGAGGGCAGAGCCTCACCTTTAATCATCCCCAGTACCACCTAACTCTTTCCCATAAAACTGAGGTTGAACAGACTTCTCTCCTCACCAGCCTTTGGGGCAGCTGAGAAAGGAATGCTTTTTTGAAAAGAACTTCTGTGGTGTTTATGCCGGTGGCCCTTTAGTCAAAGACAAAAGGAACCCTACTCAATTTTTTTTTTCCCAAAGAATTTTGTAAATGGTCAAAAGAAAAAGAATCCAGAAATGAAGAGGGCTAGTAAGGTAGGTTAAGGGGGAGAGGGAATTGTTTAGAAAATATCAGCTAAAAGAAACCACCGAGATGGAAACTCAAATTAAGGATTGCGCTTTCCGGGTCATCTCAATAGAGAAGGCACTATCGCTATATATGGCAATCATTCGAGAAAGAAAATTCATTTGTTTGAAGAGAACAATTTTTTTCTACAATTCCAGTGGCATGTTTTTGAAAATACCGTAATGTGATTTTTTTTTTTCCTCTTTCTGAGTTTAGGACTTTCTCCTCACTCAGCTAATAATACTCATCTGTCTGCTGATGTGTTAGGAATGTTACAGAAGGAATATATAACTTGTGCAGAGTTTTCAGCTGCTGGGTTGCAAAATAGAAAGCAGTGAGAAAATGGGCTTGAAAACCAGGTATGTTTGATCTACTGTGTTAGTCTAGGTCCTGTCTCACAAATCAAGGTCTGAGCTTATAGGATTCATATCACAGAGTTCTGATATATATAGAGAAAGCACCCTTATTGAGACCACGGAGTTCTTTTAACGCGTAGGAAAAAACCATCTGGGTCTCAGAGTGTGGTCCTTAGACCAGCAGTATCAGCTTCACTTGGGAATTTGTTGGAAATGCAAATTCCCTGGTCCCGCCTCAGACTTATGAACAGAAACTCTGGGGATAGGGCTCGGGGATCTATTTTTTTAACAAGCCCTATAGGTGATTCTGATGCATAATTAAATGTGAGAAATAATGTGGAGAAAACTTCACCCCTTCCAATCCAGGGCATTTGGGAGGGTGGAGGAAAGAGGCATGAGAGACGGATATCCCTATTTTTCTCTTCTCCAGGCTTCAGCCCAGAAAGGGAGGAGTTTTAAAGAAGTGAGAGCACACAGGGAACAAGGTTTTCTCACCCGTCATCCTTATTTGGAAATCTTGGCCTCTTTTTAGGTTGGCCTACATCGACCAAGGGTGTCACCAAACCCAGAGAGTGTTTGGTGCTGCTGTCTGGTTAGGCTGAGAGGCTTTGTGTTTTTGTTTTTTTGAGCCTTCCATAAGTCCCCTGTGGCATAGGTGGGTCCCGGATTTAGCTGGGAATCCATCAAGTGTTCATCCGTAGAAGTGACTCATGCGGGAAGTGGTTTTGAGCAAGGATTGCCAAGTGGGTTTCCAAGGTTGAGGCAGTTGGAGGCACAGTCCTATCTGAGAAGGTGCTTTACAATCAGAAACCTTAACCAGGTCGGGACAGGGCTCTGGTCAAGCTGAAAGAAAATGATACCAGCCACGGTAGACGAGGGAACATTGCTCCAAAGTCCAAGACCAGGTCATCCCTTGTTTTCCTTGTTACTTGAGGGAATACATTTCCTTTGTGCTCTAGTTAGTTTCTGTCACTTGCAGTGGAAAGTTTCTGGAAAATATGCATTTGAAACTCACTAGTGCAAAGTGAAACTCATCTTTACTACCATGTTCTGTATTCTGGTCCTGTTCTGTCTTCTGTTTCCATTTAAAGGCACCACCATGGATCCCACTACCTAGGCCAGATTCCTGGGTTTCAGCCTTGAGTCTTCCATCTTACTTCCCTTCTCCTCTTTTTGTTATGAATCTGATTACATTTTTTTGCCCTGGTTCAGGCCTCTGTAATCTCTCCCCACAATTGTTGTAATGATTCCTAAAAGTGCCCCTGCGAGCATTCCCGGCTCATCCAATGAGACTGAGCTCAGTTAGGTAGAATTCCATCGTGTGATTCACTGACCTATCCAGACACTTTGCCTTTATTATGCACTGTGAATCTCTAGGAGGCTTGATTAGACACATTTTCCTAATAGAATTGACCATGAGGATTTTATTCATGAAATATTTCATGGGGATAATGTTCTGTTGAACACAATTTGAGAAACAATATTTGAGAAGAATTTAAAGACAAGTGTTACCAAACCTTGCCTCCACTATTAAAAGACTCTAATTTGATTCTTATAGGATGTGTCATTTTAATAATAATATATCTGACATTTATTGAATTTTTATTATAGGACAGGCAATACTAAGTATTTTAAATGCGTTTTCTTATGTAACCTGCAAAACAGCCTTTGAGGTTGCTACTGTTATCTGCATTTTATAGATGAGGAATAGAAGCTGAGGTTAATTTGCTCAAATTCATATGGGCAATAAATGGGAGAATTGGGATTTGGAGCTTGGGATTTTTAAATCCTGAAACCTGTATGTTTAACCAGCAGCTAGCATTTTTCAAATCCTGTTCTCTATAGCTCTGGAGTTCTGATTATGCCTCTGAAGCAGCTGCAAAGGAAGGAGCAGGGGGAGCAGGTGATGAGGGGGAGACCAACTCTGTGAAATGGTGGGTCCCCGAGGGTCACTTCAACCAAAGCATCTGTTCCTTCTTGTCTTTTATAAATGGGGTCTCTGCAGAAAACATCTACTTTGCAAATGTTTGGAGCATGTTGGCAACTACTGGAAAGGGAGATTTTCTTCCTTTCCTTCTCATTTCTTGTGAGTCGTGAGGCTGCATTTCTGTGAAGACGCTGGAGGAACATTTGACTGGCATCCAGAGTGAGCTCAGTTAGCTTGCATCACTGCTCGCTCTCTTGCGCATGAAATCAAGGACTGGACTGGTTTCCTTAGCCATCTTTGAATTGGAGGAAACAGAGTAGGGGGACGTGTTAGAATGCTCCCTCTACTCCTGCCTGTGCCTCGTCTCTGATATTAGATTTAGGAAATTTCAATTTATTCAGTGGAGAGCTGGCATAGGGTATTGAGGGATATTCAAGAGATTGACGAGTCCGGGGAATAGTAACAAGATAAACAAAGATAAAACAGATAAAACAAAGATAAAACAAAACGAAACAAAGGGAATACAAGCTGAGTGGTAGAGTTTTCAAAGGGCAGGTTCCTTAAGCATCTCAATAAAGTTAGGTGGGAATTTGATTCAGCACGAAATCCTTTTTGTCTCAGATACCTGTCCTCGAGCTGCAGACTGGCTGGCATAGATGTCTGCCATCTGGTTTGGTGGCTCCTTTCCTAGTCTCGTTATCTGCACTTAGACACTGTCTGGTTCCCTGCCAGTCGGGAGCAGTCTCCTAAACATGTAGATATGTGCTGGCTTCAGCCTCCCAACCCTGATGCAAACCTCTTGTACTTCTGGGGATTTCTGCTTCATTTCTGGTTCCTGTCTGGGGGCTGGACCCAAGCCAGACTCATGTCCTTAGTCCTGGTGGTTAATGCTGGGACTTCAGTGAAGACTCAGAGGTTCCTAGCTTAGGTCATCCTGGTAATTACCTAAATTCCAAGGGCTCTTTTCTCTAGTAATATGCCTTTTAACGGTGGTGTTTGGGCAGCCATTCTGGTTGGTTATTGTTTTGGCTTTTTGTTAAATGAATTTATGCCCTTAATGAATTAGATGTATTTGATTGGATGACTGTGGTACCCAAATCCCCTTAATGTTGGGGAGTTGTATGGTGGATACAAATCTTGGGAAGAAGACTGTCTTATGAGATCACCTAGGTCTTCTGATCTATTTACTTCTTTGGCAACTCTTCTGATCTATACAACTGTTCTGATTTGTGCATTTCAAGCGAAGTAGAAGGGCCAACACTGGTCCCTTTCAATTCATAGACAGCACACGACGCTCACTTAAACAGAATTAAGTCTATTCGTAGCTATAAAATATGGATGCAAGTTAGAGACAGAGGAGGATAGGGAGAGATGCCAGGTCCCCCACTGTCCCCCAACCCATGCACGGAGTTCCTTCTGCTGCTGTGACGTCTTAGCCCTTTGGACATGCAATGGTGATAAAAAGTATTATTGGTAGAAACTGCTGCTTCTTATTGTCCTCTTCATTTAAATACTTTTATAAAGGAAAGTTTCCCAAAAGGCCTGAAGAGATTGCAAGACCAAGCGTGTCTGATGAGTGGTGGTAGCCTCTGTAATCTTGGTGCCTTTCTTAGTTAAAATAAAATGGAAGAATGTCAGATACCCAAAAGCATGACAGCAAATTAATCAAACTTAGCACCTCTTTTCCTCAGGGATTCCTAAATCCTAAATCTTAGCCTTTTTAAAAGTTACTGCAAAGATCATAAGGGATAAAAATGGTCATATTTAAAACCCATGGAAGAACATTAATTTAAATTATGATAATATGACCTATTAAAGAGAGTACTCTGGTCTCCCACCAGACCAGGCTAAAATAAATCAATTTTTGTGAATCTTTTGGGAAGAAAATGGAAGTTACTTACACTAGTGGTCAGAAATTAAAAACAAGTGAAAGTAGCTACAATTTATTGCCTTTCTCTCTAGTGGTGTTTACACAGGGAGTCGTCATCGCTGCCATTTTCTCAGGTTTTCTACACTTCTTTAAGCTCTACGCTGGAATGGAAAATGATCAAAAGCATACACATTCAGAGAAATGACAAGCAGATTCCTGCCCGCATCAGGAGAAACAGACAACTTGACACAAGTGTTCATGCTGTAGGGAAAGTGTATATAAAATGAGTGGCAACTGTGCCATTAGTTACTAATTAGAGATAGACAAATACTTTACATTGAAAACTCAGATCTGACCAACATCCAAGCCATCTTCTTACCTACAACACATGTACAAAGGAACATGGCCCCCTCAGAACCCCTTCCATCTTGCCCTTAAATTCAACAGGAAGACACAGTCATGATGGTTTAGGTGGGGACCTATGATCAGGGTTGAAGTAGCTTTCTCTAGCATGCCAGACAAAATTTCAAGATATTAAAGATTTGGATAGAGTTTGAAACAAAGCAAAAAATCTTTAAGATGGGAGTTAGAATACACGAATACTGAAGAAAGGATAGAAGAATGTGTATTATAAGGTGCTAGGATCACAGAGATGATGCCTTTCGAAATAATCTGTGACACCATATAGATGTAATTAGTCTATGGAGGAGTCGGCAACTCAGGGTATAAATGCAAAAATGTTTCTAATCATTGTGGTCAGCTGAATTCTCAAACCTTTCATTCCTTCGTTTGTTCTACAAATACTTATTAAGAGCATCACCTGTCAAGTGCTGTTGCAGGTGCTGGGGATACAGTGATAAATAAAATTTTTGCCCTCATGGATCTTGTGCTCTTTTAGATAGTCCTTGCCTTTATTGTAGTCTGATTCCATGATTTTTCAGATACTTTGTTTTATTTTAAAGCTGCTGTGATCTAAAGATCTCTTTGTTTTGGGTTATTCTATGTGCTATACTTAATGTTAGGCACAACGTGTAAAGTGAAGTCAGTCAATTCTAGTTCAAATGGAGATATAGAGGTACAGTTTGGCTTTGGAAAGTAGGCAACAAGACAAAGAGACAGGACAAAAAGATCAGATAAAAAGCACAAGGTAACAGGAGAGTAGTGATTTGGGGTGAGTGCCAGGAACTGTAACTGGGACCAAGCAAGAAGTCTAGAGTTGGATGGGGAGCGTGCTTGATACTGAGGGCCCATTAAGTCCCTGGGCCAACCGAGAGGGTATTACGCTAAGTGAAATAAATCTGACCGAGAAAGAAAAGTACAATATGATTTCACTCCTATGTGGAATCTAGAAAACAAAACAAATGAATAAATAAAAAGCAGAATCAGATGCAAAAATACAGAGAACAAACTGATGGTTGCCAGAGGAGAGTGGCGAATTGGGCAAAATGGGTGAAGTGGTGTGAAGGAGGCAGGCTTCCAGTTATGGATTGAACCAGTTACGGGAATAAAAGGTACAACGTATGGAATATAGTCAAGATGCTGTCATAGCATTGTGCGGTGACAGGTGGTAGCCACGCTTCTGGTGAGCACACCACACAGAGCACTGAAACACTATGTTGTACACCTGGAAGGAATGGACCATAGTATGTCACCTCTACTCAAAAACTTGAAAAAAAAAAAAAGTCATTGAGCCAAAACCAGGTAGGGGAGCTGGAAGATAGGCATAAATAATGAATGAAGGTCAGGTGAGTGTGTCAGCAGCAACTACAACTAGGTTACAGGGAAATATCTGACACGGGTAGAAACCGAAAGAGAAGAACAGAGCTGATGAGAGGCCAGAGTAGCTGGATTGAGTGGCCTCGTCTGGGGTGGGGACCAGGGAGTGGGCTAGTGAGGCTTCTGGGGCCAGTAACAGTACAAGAGGATGTTGCAGATGGGCAGGCAAGAACGCCTGAGCTGGAACTGGCAGGTGTTCATGGGAGCAGGATGAGCATAAAACTGAGACATTTGGAGCAAAGACAGGTAACTGTGAGACAGCAAGGAAGGTGGGAATCTGGGTCCAGACCTGCCAGGATGTTCAGGCTCTTAACAGGTAGAATAGTTTAAGGAATGCTGGCAGAGTGGCTGACCTGGGGTTGGAAAATCTTGGTTGAAATTGGGAAGTTGGCAAGTAAGAACAGTTTTCTTGAGGGGGCACCGCAGAGCGTTAGTGTCCCTTTGTGGAGGGACTGTCTTGCTTGAAAAATACCCGGAAACAAAGCTAACGTTTGTGAACACTGCTGTGCATCAGGCCATATTGGAGGCATTGCATTATAAATAATAATGATGCATATTTTTAATACAGATCTTACTGCTTCTGCTCTGTTCCTGCTTCCTGTGTATTGCAGAGAAAAGGGTTGTTTTAAAATATGAGTCAGGGCTGCAACTTATGGAGTGATGGTATGAGGAGACTTGTGGATTCTTTGTACAGCAAAATAATACTTTGATGAAAGTTTTATAAAAGCTATAAATATATATATAGTTTACACACACACACACACACACACACACACAATTGGAAAGCCTCTGGAAACTGTCCTTAGAACATATAAAAAAACGGAGAAACTCTGTGTGTGTGTGTGTGTGTGTGTGTGTGTATACACATAAATATATATAAATAGTTCATATATACATATGAAAGCTTCTGGAAACTGTCCTTAGAACATACAACAAATGGAGAAACTTTTATTTGAGAAAATCTACCAAATCTCAGGACAATGAGTTTGTGGCATTTGGTCCAGAACCTATGTCCATCTTCTCTTCCCCAACTTCATGTGACCAGAGTTCTCCCAGAGGAACACTACTTCGAGCAGGTGCAACCAAGAAGGGGGCTTTTTCTACCCCCAGCTTCTAGGGCTAATGTTTTGTTTCAGTAGGGGCTGGCCAATGTCTCTTACTTGCCCCCCACCCACCCAGCCTGTATCACAAAAGGTGCTATTCCAGGCACGTATATTTGACAGGATTGGCACTTCATTCCCTCATCCAGCTCCCATTTGTGTGGCAAGGGCTGTTGCTGCCCTGAGCTCCAATGAGGTGGTGCAGAAAGTCTCCCCAGGAGATGAGGCAGGCTGCAAGACAGAGAACCCCACAACTGCCTCAGTGAATTGAGCTTCTTTGAAACAGAAAATGTGGAAGTTCATGCCTAGGGTTTTGTTGGAAACAGTAGATCGCTTGGTGGTGTGCAATGAAGAAGGCTCATAGTTCCGTGATACGAGTAGTAGAGAAAGAGCTTACTGAGAAGAGCCTTCATGGGTCACTGTCCTGTCTGGGGACCTAGAAGGCTCTGCATATGTACCTGTATCACTCAGGAGCAATAAAAGCAGAATGTGGATGGCAGGTAAAAGCATAAGTTAAACCACTTTTGGTTTGCAAACTCTCTTGGGAGCTTCCTCAGTATAATCTAAAACCCAGCTCCCAAATGTTCAGGATAGGGAGAAACCAAAGAAAGAGGCAGGTTGCTCCTCCTCCAGGTTGGTAGGTGGCATTTTTAATAAGCAAAGGGAACTTACATATGAGGCTTGTCTTAGGCAGCAACAACATGAATGGATCCCAGCACCTGCCCTCCAAAATTCCCAGGTTTACATGAGGCCCTAACTGGGCTCAGTCACATATACTGTGTAGGTATTCTCAACACCATATCATCATCTCAAGGCTTTGTCCTTGGAGCAGGCTCTGGGAATGGGAAAGGCAAGTGGAAGCCACATCCCAAGGACATGGGAGGGGGTGAGGAGCCTCCAGGTGCCTGGATCTAGCTGACAGGTCAGTCATTGGTCATGTCTTCTTAATGATGTTCCCCAACATCACACAGATCCATCAGCAAATATGAAAGCGTTACTGCCTCAAGGGAAGGCAGTATAACCTCTGGCCAAACATGGGCTGAACAGTAAGCTACTCTGATCCAAGGGTGAGTCCTAAGAAGCCAAGCTTCAACCTAAAATCACACTCTTTCCTGGTGGTCTTGAACACTATACATACACAAGGCTGTGCCCTCTTAGGAGTGAGTGGTAAGGAAAATGGAGCTAGTGGTCTTGGAAAAAAGTGGCAAACTCCCTGAACTACAGAAGCAGTCTCGCGGTCACACATAGATCTAATGGTAAGTGTGTATATTTACGTTGCTAAGGGGGTTTATGTGCAATATTAGATCCAAAAGTGTTTCACACAGCCCCAACAGTAATCCCTAGGGACAGGAGGGAAAAATAAAGACAGAAATCTAGACTGAAACATCAGAGGCTGCACAAAACAAAACAAAAACAAATGAAACAAATTTAGTTCCAAAATGCTTCCCAAAGAGGGGGAGGGATCAGTGTTGGGTTTCTATATTATATTATCTAAACTGTATAGTTTTCAACAAAAAATAATGAGACCTACAAAGAAACAGAAAAGTGTGATTAAAAACCCAGGAAAAAAAAGAGGAGACAATAGAAAATGCCTTTGAAGGGGCCCAGATGATGGACTTAGCCAACCGAGACTTTCAGGCAGCTATTAGAAATATATTCAGAGAATGAAAGGAAACCATGTTTAAAGATGTAGGGGCAGGATGGTCATGGTATAAAAAGCATAAAAAGAAATTACAAAAAGAACTGGATGTAAATTCTGGAGTTGAGAAGTACAGTAACTGAAACGCAATAGTCACTAGACGGACTCCCTAGTAGATTTGAATGTGCAGAAGAAAAATCAGAGAACTTGAAAGCAGGTCAACAGAGAGTATACCACCTAAAGAACAGAAAGTAAGTAGAATAAAGAACAATGAACTGGGTCTCAGAGAAACGTGAAACACCATTAATGCATCAACATACATGTAGTAGTAGGACCAGGAGAGGAGAGAAAGGTGCAGGGAAATGTTCGAGGAAGTCATGGCTGAAAACTTTCCAGATACAGTGAAAACATGCTGACACACACAGAGAAGGAGTTGAACAGACGCTTAGCAGGATAAATAAGAAGAGGTTTATACTCAGACATCATAGTCAGAATGTTCAAAGCCAGAGGTACAGAGAAGCTCTTGAAAGCAGCAAGGGGAACAGGACTTACCACAGTAAGATTAACAGCTGCCTTTGTATCAGGAATAATGGAGTCTCTCAGGCAGTGTAACAGTATGTATATTCACAGTGAGAAAGAAAAACTCTCAACCAAGAAGCCCATATCCAGTAAAGCTGTTTTTCAAAAACATAGTTGAAGTAAAGATAGTCTTAGATAAATAAAAATGGAGAGAACTGATTGTTGGCAGAGCTGCCTTATAAGGAATACTAACAGAAGTTCTTTAAGCTGAAAGGAAGTGACATCAGTCAGTAATTTGAATCTATGTGAAAAAACAAAGAGCTCTGATAAAAATAGAGGTAATGATAAAAAACAAGGTTGTTATATTTTTATTTTTTCTTCTAATTTAAAACAGTATCTGTAAAATTGTATTATGGACCTAGAACACATAGGAATATATTGATAATAACATCACAAAGATGAGAGTGGGGATGAAGCCATATTGGCTTTTAGGAAGTGACTCCCTCCACAGGAAGAAAGAAATGAGTATAACCCCACCTGATAAGTAAGAAAATGAATGTATTTTGAGAAACTCCTGCAAAGATATTTGTGCTTTCATTTTTTCTCTTACCTTACACAAAAGACAATATTAGAAAAAGCAGTAACCAACAATGTATTGTTGGGTTTGCTACTTAGATAGGCATTCATGTATGTAACAATAAGAGCACAAAAAAGGGAAAGAGAATGCAGCAATACAGGATGCATTTTACTGTCTTACTGGAATTGAGTTAGTGTTAATCTAAAGGAGATTTTAATAAGTTAAGATGCATATTGTAAGACTTAGAGCAACCGTGGGGAACAACACTTAAAAATACACAGTTCAAAATCCTTAAGGGAATTTAAATGGTACCCTAGCAGCTATCTACTTAAGTCCAAGGAGGTAGTAAAGGAAGAATATAGGTTATATAGAGGAACATGGTTATATATAGGAAACAAAAAGCAGAATGGTAATTAACAATCCAGGCATGTCAATAGTAATAATATTGAATATGAGTGTATTAAACCATCCAATCAAAAGAAAGGGGTTGTCAGACTGGATAGAAGAAAAATGATCCCACTGTGTCTTGTCCATGGGAGACATGCTTTGGATTCAAAGACACAAATAGGTTGAAAGTAAAAGAATAGAAAAAGGCCATGTAAACAGCAGGTAGAAGAGATCCAGACTGTTAAAGTATCAGAAAAATAGACTGTAACATCTAATATCAGATAAAATAAACTGTAAGACTGAGCACAAATCAGATCTTGCCTCCCCCCTGGTTTGAAACCTCTAGTGGCCTCCCATCTCTGAGAATAAAATTCAGATGTTTAAACCAGCAACTATCTCACCCCTCACTCCCCTGCCTCCAATCTTATGCCATCCTTCCCTAAAAATGGCTTTATTTTATCCTACATTTTGATCTTAGTGTGGCTAGGAATAGAATTCTTGGTTGGAAATAATTTTTCCCCAGAATTTTGAAAGCACTCCTCCATTTTCCCTTTGGAAGCTTTTTTTTTTGCATTTTATACAAAAATTCAGGTTTTATTTTTACTTATTCTTACGGTGGGAGCTGATATCAGGAACTGATAGGTAAACCAGAACTCTTGTTTTCTCTCTTAACATAAGTACACACAATGTGACATTATCATTAGGCAAGACTTACTTTTTTACCTTTCATATAAGAATACAGTATTATCCTTTTCTGAACAAAATGCTCAGATTACTAAGGAAACCATCTTTGGGGGAAATGTTTAATAAACATTTTATTTTAGTAAATCCTCCAGTAGGAAATAGGAGAATTCATTGCCTTTCCTTAGAAGAAGGCTGTGTAAGGAGTTATCTGTCAAATTTATCTGTGCAGCTCACCAATATTTCCTCATTGGAAACCTCAGTATTTCCCTATGACAGTTCCCAAAATGGCTCAAAATTCTGTGTCTCCTTTGGCTTGCTTCTGTCTTGATTCCACCTAGGCTTTATTAATGGTTCACATCATATCATCTTCTCCATATTCATAAATTTTCTGTAGAGCATTCATCAGTCTCCCACTGGGATCTGTTTCAGTGTCTTGGGGGAATTTTCTTTCTCTTTGCACTTGTTTTAAACCCGAGTCAGGTAGTCCCACTGCGTGTTTTCTGCTTTCTTTCTGTAAGAACAGTGTCTGTCTTTCTTTTTTTAAAAACTGCCTTCCATGGAGATGGGTTTCAAGAGATTGTTCCCAGTTGTGGGGTAAGTCTTCCTGTTTAGATTCTTTGCCAGAAGATCAAATGACCTTGCTGTGAAGGGCACTTGCACATTCTCAGTGGGGACTTGATGAACTCTGGTTAAGGTGATACAGATTTTCACGAACTTTTCTGACTGCTCCCATCTGTAATTAATGATTTTCACTGCATATCCTGCTACAACAGAAGTGACCATGGCATCTGGCTTTCTACTGTCAAGAAGTTCTTCTTTTCTCTCTGATTTCTGCTGCATCGTGTTCTTGATTTCTGTCTGGATCTTGGATTTTTGAGCTGTAAGGGCATCACATTGTCTTTTTCTAGTGGTCTTTTCCACCTTCACCCCTTCTAGGCCCCTTGCTAGCTCTCCTAAAGCTGAAGCCATGGTTGGGCCAGGTCAGCCAGCTGCACAGGGGAGAGAAGAGGAAACACTGCTCCAGACGCAGTCCTCTCGCACCCCCCCCCCCCCCCCGGAGGTACAGTGCCTATAGCCTGGCACACAGCCCATCTGGTGTGAGGCCTGTCCTGCCTCTCCCTTTGGAAGCTTTAAGGTATTTAGGACACTGCTCTTCAACCCCAGTGCTCTGAGACGTCATGAGAGTTTGCCTGAGTATGGGTCACTTTTCTTTCATTGTGCTGGACACTCAGTGGATCCTTTTAATTTGTAAATTTACATGTGTTTGTGATTTCAGTTCCTCCTCCTATTTGCTGCATTCTCCCTTTCTGGGAGAACATTCTACCGACTGTGTCCTAGTGCTAAGTTTGTTAGTTCTGGCCTCGGGATATTTTCCTGTCCTCTGCCAACGTCTGCAGGGAGCTTACTGCAATGCCAGGTGCTCCAAACCTATCCTCTTGATCATCTTTTGGCACACAACTGTGCTTACTAAGTATTTATTGCCACAGTGCAACTAGTTAGCAAGAGCCACTGCAAGGTGGACTGAACTGTGATGGGCTGTGGGTTCGTCATCGTGGGAGGTCAGCTGGATGGGCCTATACTCTCCCTCCTCCTGTCTCCGTGTCTTCTTGGGGCCTCTGCCGGTTCCTAACTCTGATTCCCATAGCTGTCCTTGCACTTTGAGTTGTGTCTTGATACCCCTTTAGCGACCCATTCTCCAAAACCATTGGTAGCACATCCCCTGAGTTCTCGGTCTTGCTCCAGACATTTAACCACTGGGTTCTTCTGGCTCTAAAAACTCCCCAGATTAAGAGCCACCTGGAGAGACTATTAGTTTCCATTTAGTGAGCTAAGGTAGATCTCATAGTCTCTGTCATATGAGGCAACTAACGCTTGCTTGGGTGAAAGAGTGAGGCTTCCAATCCAGGTCAGCCTCCGGGGTTTCAGATTTTCAACCTTCCCCGCTGCCTCTCAGTCCTCACAGTGTAGCTGTAAGGATCACACGAGGCAAGCAGAGGTAGAATCTGCTCGGACGCCGGTGATGGTGGTGGGCGAGCAAATTCTCCCTTGAGTTTTCTCAGCCGAAATGGTGATTTCTGGAGGTAGGATGATTAACACGAAGGAATGAATCCTTGATGATAAGAATGAAGATGAGCTAATGGATAAGGGGAAGGTGAGAGAGGTGGGCTGGGTGTCTGGGAAAGGGAGGCCTTTTGGAAGTGCCCTTGAAGGACCTCATCCAGGCGCTGCCTGGATAAGCCAAGCCAGGTGATAGCAGCAGAGCTTCTGTTGGCGAAGCTGCTTCCACGGATGACAAAGCTAAGGACAGTGTGTTCCAGCTTCAGGGGAGAAGCAGGCTGTCCAAGTGGAGGTGAATCTCGGGCTTGCCAAAGGTTGAGTAACATGCTTCCTTAAAAAGCTCATCAGTTGGCTAAATTTAGGGTGGTGAACACTATCTGGCCAAGAATATACTTTGGCCTTGGGCCATGGCATTTTATCTGACTGAGAATTGGATGCATTTTCATTTTCTCTAAGCTTTTCTCTTGACTCCTAGTACCTTTGTCTTTGGAGGCAGGAGACTGGGTGCTAGTGGTTGGGTGGAGCCCTGAGGTGGTGAGCAATGTCCCTGTTGATAATGACAGTTAATAATCACCCTGTGTTTCTGGGATGCTTTGTTTTTTAGTGACTGATTGGGTGTGCACTGCGATGTTTTTATGTAATTTTGTTTCACCAGTCATCAATCTAGAGGGGCATTTCTTGAAACTTCTCTGCTTTTCTTTCTCTTCTGGGTTCCCTTCTCTGATTGTCTTCCCCAAAGTTGTTTCCAAAGACAGGGACATCTCGGGCAGCCTGAGCCCTTTGCCAGCCCAGGTAACGGGTCTGATTGCCTGTTTACCGGCTTACTAATCCAGCGCCACTGCTGTCTGTCAGCTGCCACAGCTTCGGGGTGGGAGGTCTGGCTGCCCAGCCAGCGTGTTGCTAATCAGAATGAAAAAATAAACATCCAGACCTATCGAAGTTGAGGAGCCACGAGGCAGCTTGAAGAAGGATTGATTCCAGCATCAGCAGGTCCAACTTCCAGGACTGACTTTGTGTTGACTGGATGCATTATCTGCTTCTCTGAGCATTGGCTTCCTTATCTGTAAGAGGACAATACCATTTTCCTTGTTAGCTTTTATTTGACTTAAAAGAGATGTGTATTGGTGCTCCGTAAGTGGTTGTGTCTGTCCCTCTCTTCTCAGAAGGAGCAGCTGGTCGAGCCTAGTAGTAAGGCCCCCTGGCACTCCATGTGCAGCAGCTCAGGGACAAGAGTGAATCCATTGTGAACTCAAGGGAGAGCACCTAGTTTGCACACTTAAGGACTTCTACTTTCTTTTTACCAGGTTTATTGGTTCATTCCTCAGTAGACCTGAATGGTTTTTTAATATAATTATTAATCTGACTCAGATTTGTTCCATCATGCAAGTTGATTTATTAAGCACTTCTATATGCCAGCACTATGTTAAGTGTAAGAGACATAGTCCGGGTCCCCCAGGAGCCCAGTGTTCAGAGGAGAGACGGACTAGTCAACCTATAACCACAGTAGAGCCAGCAAATGCTAATAAGGCAGGTGAAGATGCACAGAGAAGGGGCATCTGAGCCAACCTTGGGGAGTTATCAAGGGCTTCCTGGAGAAGGGGACCTTTATACTGAGATCGAGGGCTTCCTGGAGAAGGGGACCTTTATACTGAGATCGAGGGCTCCCTGGAGAAGGGGACCTTTATACTGAGATTGAGGACTTCCTGGAGAAGGGGACATTTATACTGAGATCGAGGGTTGAGTAAGAGCTGGCTGGGCAAGAACACGGCAGGGGTAGTGGGCCTGAGGGATGGCGAAGGTGGAGGCCATCCTGTCTATGCAGCAGGGAGTGGCCTGGGCCAGCCTCAGTCCTGTCTCCCTAGAAGTTCCTGAGAGACTGTGAGGCCTGGATGCATTTCAGAGAGACAGAAGCTCATCAAGGATGATTGAGGAGACTTGTTCTTTGGTAGAGTATTTTAAAAGACAACTTTTACTTTTTGTATGGTTTTCTGAAATAGTCCCAGTGTGATATTTTTGTTGGTTCATGGGTGGGTGTTTGTGTGCATTTATGTGTGGAGAGGGACAAGGTGCAAGTTTTATGGTGTGATGTTGAATGTGTTTTCTTTGGAAGGGTTCATTCTTTAGGCCCCAGCAGTTTGGAGAACAGGCTGTGACACCTTTACCCCAGTTGGCCACTGCTTCCCATCCCCACCTGAGTTGCTCATGAAACTCTCATTGACTGTATTTTTTACAAAAATATTTATTTATTTGACAGAGATACAGAGAGTGAGCACAAGTAGGGAGAGTGGCAAGGAGAGGGAGAAGCAGGCTCCCTGCTGAGCAGCCCCCCCCCCCCATGTGGGGACTCGATCCCAGGACTCTGGGATCACAACCTGAGCTGAAAGCAGATGCTTAACCAACTGAGCCGCTCAGGCACCTCTCTCACTGACTCCAGATGAGATGCTCCTGCATTAGAGGGAATTTGGACTGGCTGATGGAGAGGAGGGACACACAATACTAGCAACAGGGGCCATGGACCCCTGCCCAGACAGGAGGGGCACAGAAGTGTGTGTGTGTGTGTGTGCATGTGCATGTGTTGGAAGCATGTGGGAGGCCTGTATATCTCCGAAGTTGGATGCCACTTTGCACCTTCCTTTCCCACTGTTTCTTCCTTTTCACTCTGCTCATCTTGTAGATGGGGAGCCTGACCTGGATTAGGCAGCTAGAGTCACTGTGGCTCAAGAGTTTCAAGTCTGTCCTGGTTGGGTAGGAGGCTCTTCATTGGAAACTTGCAGCTGTGATTTCAGGGGATGAAGACTGTCCTTTTACCTTGTTCTCTGTTCTGCCTTCCAAGCCCTGACCCCAGCTGCCTTTGAGGAAAACATGAGGGTGTTCTGTTTGATCCAGATGATCTAATTCATTCTGTGTGTGATGAAGCTGATCCATCAGAAAGTGCAGTGATTTGTCCAAAGTCACCAGGTGAGCTGGTGTGAGAACCAGGTCACTAATTATAGCCCAATGCTTTCCTCACTAACTACCACAGCTTTATCGGACTTTCCTGTATATGGTACCCAGCACTGGTTTTAGAAATTTGAGAGCGACCAGACATGTGCTACACATCATGCTGAGGGACTTACGCATACTCATCTCATTGGTTCATCATTCCAGCCCTTCTAGGAGGCGGGGCACAGCCAGCGAGGGGAGGAACAGGGAAGCACGTTACCCACAGATGGAACCGGTGTTTGGAACAAGGTCCAAAGCCCACGTTTTGTCTGCTGGGCAACTTCACCTCAACGTGCCCCACATGAGCCTAAGAACTGAAGGGCTTTGGACTGGGGTCAGGAGTGACTGCTTTTTGTCCTTGACACTATGCAGAGGTTCAAACCTGGGTCTAACTTAACATCTTCATGGTTTCTCTCTACACGCAGGTCTTTGGGGCTTAGGTGCTCCAGAGACATTACCGTAGTCCTGATTGTGTTCAGTGTCTTTCCTGGCTGGCTTCTGGGAGTATTTTTTTTTTTTTTCTCAGTCTTCTTGATTCTACCCAGATTTAGTCTTGGCTTTTAGACTGGCTAGAGGATATTTGCTGACGAAAGGAATGCAACCTTACTAATGTCAAAGATGGGTCTGAAATCCTTTCAAGCAGACTTCCATAGTGCGTTGCTGTCTTGATCTCTACTTGCCTCTGACTCTTGGAAAACTGGTGTGGAGGATTTCAAGGGGCCAGGATGGAGGTCTAGCAATACTTGTTGTCTTCAGTTCAAGTTATTTATGTCACGTTTGGGGACTCTTTGTGCCTCTTGAGCTCGGCGTGCTTGTCCGTGATGGGCTGGGATGTTCTTGTATGGCTGCACAGTGTCTCTGATTTTCCTGAAGCCATCACACATTTCTTAAATTTGCCCCTTCTTCCCATCCGGTCTCTGCTGTCTCTCACGTTCCTGGCAGGATTTTGAGGAAGTCTCCAGCAAAGCTCCGTGCCTTTTCTTCCAGGCACATAGAGCACAGGAGCCGGCACCTCCCCCAGGCCAGGCTCCCCCTGGACGACTGCAGAGTTGCCTTCTTCCTGGCCTGAGCATGGATGTCTCTGACATGCCCCAGCCAATGGTGCTCTGGCTTTTTACTGAATTACTGAGCCACTGTGAGTTCTCACGTTACCTTTTTCTCCCAGATCTGCTGTGGACTGCTTTTTCTCAAGAGAGAAGCTCCTGAGACATACCAAGAGCCAGAAGGGCACTGGGGGAAGAGTGCAGCATATTTGCCAGCATGATTCCTCTGCAGGGGGCTGGGGGATGAGATCTGGGAAGAAGATGACTCTTCCTCTTTTGAGAACGAGACCTGTGGTTTTGGAAGCTTTTACGATTCTTCTAAACCCTCTAGATAATGGAAGGCTATCAGAGGCTATGGTCATCTGCACAAGTAAAGGGAATTTTCAGTGTATAAGCATGCTCTAGTTGACATCAGCTTTGGACTCTTCTTCATGGAAGTCTCTTTCTAATTCCCCCCATGCCTTTAATCTCCTTCCCTCAGCTTTGCTAGCTTTATCTAGTGTCCATTCCTGATTTCCACCTTATTCAATGACT
Source organism: Taxidea taxus jeffersonii (assembly GCA_003697995.1). Classification (NCBI taxonomy): domain Eukaryota; kingdom Metazoa; phylum Chordata; class Mammalia; order Carnivora; family Mustelidae; genus Taxidea; species Taxidea taxus. Next base: position 47,672 of record ML111945.1, on the reverse strand, counting down.
TGCCTCTCTGCCTGGACCAGGTTGGATCCTCAGTGCCGTGTATTCTATGAGGGTTTCAGCTCTGGGTTCCAGTATGACCTGTAGTTCTTATTCTCCTTTATTATTATTCTCTAAAGTCTGATGGTCTAAGTATAATTCATCTTGGTTTGGGGGTTAAATTAAACCTCTACATGTTACTGCCTTATTTGAAAGATCACAAGGGCCCCAAGGGTCTGGTCGAGCCTGTCCTTGCAGTAATGCTCAGTGCCTCATAGTGCTGGCAAACACTGACCTAGTACAAAATGCTAAGGGTGGAATGGGTGGGTCCCCGAGGTGAGAAGGCAAAGGGGATTGTCTCTCCAATGGCATCCAGCCTAAACTACTGGGATGGAAATGCTGGTGGGCTGGCTCTGTGGTCTCCTTCTTTAATCTTACCTCTTGAAGCTGCTTAGTAAATTGCAAGAATGAGGGGGAAACATGGCTGTGGCTTGCTGCTCTGGAATCCATTTATTTCGTAGAAAGGATTCCAGAATTAGGGGCTTTTTCTCCACTTCATTTTTTGCTAACAGATTTTCTCTCCCTGTTACAGGGTAAGATTGATTTCTGTCTTCAAAATGTGTTCATGGGGATGAGGGCTTTTCAGTGGAAAGCATTACAAATCATCCACAAACATCAGGCATCTTTGGGAGAAGTGAGGCTTTGTCTACAATGCTCATTTTTCACAGAGAGCGCTACCATTTCACGTCGACCTGAATTGCCAATTTCAGATTGTCCTTGTCTCTCTGAGCTTGGGTATGTGAATTCCAGATGAGCTTGTGCAGGCTTTTAAAATTTGCACGGTGTGAGGAGAAGGAGCAATGACAGCTGAGTGACACAGAAATGGCGGAGGAAGCCAGGCTGAATCAGAAACCCTGCTTCTGGTGAAGCCCCCATCTTTACTGAGTGCCGGCCTGTCAGCCATGAGACCGTATTTTGAAGTGATTTCACAGGTATTTGTTCCTTGCCTCCTTGTGAACGAGACAGGGAGGAAGGATTGAGTCCACATGACAGAAACGGAAGCTGAAAGCTGGAATGTTTTTGTGACTTAGCCTTAGCCCCAAGTAGGTTAGCAGCAGAGATGAGATAAGAAACCAATTCCTTTTCCATGGGGGCATGTTCCTTAGGAGTCTGTATAAAATGCCTCAGGTTGTATAATAGTGAGGAACTCCAGGTCCAAAAATTGGTCACTGAAGATCTGGATTTTGGGGCACCTGGGTGGCTCAGTGGGTTAAAGCCTCTGCCTTCGGCTCAGGTCGTGATCCCGGGGTCCTGGGATTGAGCCCCACATTGGGCTCTCTGCTCATTGGGGAGCCTGCTTCCTCCTCTCTCTCTGCCTGTCTCTCTGCCTACTTGTGATCTCTGTCTGTCAAAAAAAAAAAAAAATTGAAAAAAAAAGATCTGGATTTTGAGGTAGGAATAAATATGCCTTTATATTAAGTTCCTAGGAAGATATTCAGCCCACAGTAGGCACTCAGTAAATATTTGTTGAGATAATAAGGTCTCATCTCCAAGCCCTAAGCTCTGAGAAAATGAGGCTCTCTGTTCAGGACAAGACGTAGAGAGATGAGTGGACATACCTACAGAGGTACAGCCCAGGGGCTTTGAAAATGACCTCAGTGGCAGCAAAAAATGTGCAAAATGAGCCCCAGGCTGTCTGCACCTTAGCCACACACTGCTCATTGGATCCCATAGGTTTTGTTTTCAAATGATTTTATTTATTTGAGAGAGAGCATGAGTGGAGTGAGCGGCAGAGGGAGAAGCAGACTCCCTGCTGAGCAGGGAGCCCGATGTGGGACTCCATCCTAGGACCTGAGCCGAAGGTGGATGCCCAAACGACTGAGCCACCCAGGTGCCCTGATCCCATAGGGTTTGAATAGACGGTTCCAGGGATTTTTTCCCCTTGCATCATTCATTTAGATTCTGGGAACCACTGTCAGGAAAACAAACTGACGTTCTCCGTCAGACATCTTCCACCACTTCCCGTCGCCTGGGACATGCATGATTTGACTTCTCCCACATTCCCAGCTTCCTACTGGCTCTTTTTTTTTTTTTTTAGATTTTATTTATTTATTAGAGAGAGAGATGGCGAAAGCACAAGCACATGAGCGTGAGTGTGGGGGGATGGGCAGAGGGAGACAAGCAGACTCTGCTGAGCAGGGAGCCCCTGATCCCAAGATCATGTTCTGAGCCAAAGGCAGACACTTAACTGACTGAGTCACCCAGTGCCCTTCCCACTGGCTTTTGACCGGTGGTTTTCTGACTTGAAAATCCACCATGTTGCTCACACGGGATTTCTTGCTTTGGATTTTCCTGACGCGCTCATGCCTTAGCCGTGGTGTCTCTCACTGAATATCTGGAGATTCTCTTTGAGACCCTGGGCTCTCTGATGCCTAACTACTTGCCTGACTTCAGACCCCCACCTCCAACCTAACCTTTGACTTCTGGGCTCCTCTAGCCTCTGGCCCTTTGACATGAAGTGTGTCTTACTTTCACTCTTGCTATTTTTAAAAAATCTTTTTCGCCTGACCATCCTTACCATTTCCATGTAGGGGAGAAGTTATTTTGTAAGTTGAGAGCAGAACAAATCAAAATACCAACTGATAGACTCTTTGTCTGACTCTTCAATTTACTGATGAGGAAACAGGCCCAAAGAGGTTTAGTGGATTGTCTCAGTTCACAGAGAGAGCTGATGGATGGGTCAAGAGTGGAACCCAGGTGTTTTGCTCCCCCACTATGTGACTATGGTGTCTTCTTTTTTTCTTCAGTTTATGAAAACATCTAAACCCTATTGACAAAGGAGAGGACCAGTAGAAACCTCTTTTCTAATGGAATGGTACACACTCCTTTCCTGGGTCCTCAGGCCCTCTCCATCAATACTTAAGGTCCTAAGGCAGGAGAGGAATTTAAAATACAAGTGCTCTGATTGCTTAATGCTTCTGGTCTCCCAAGAGCCAAGACCATGGGCCATTAACAAAAGCATTACATTTGATTCCCACAAAGAAGCATGAAGTGACCCCCATGGCAGCCATGACTAGGGTGGAAATGGCAGCTTGTATTGTATCCTAGAGCTAATTGTTGGCCATAAAAGACCATGGACCACAGATGTAATGAGCTCCTTGGGACCCATGGTCTCATGCTGGTGGCATTGGATGCCAGCCAAAGTTTGTAAGCAAATGAGCTTGAACAAACGTGATTTGTTAAGCTGTATAGATAAGAATCAGAGAAACCATGCTTGAGATTTGGCCTGTATTTTGTCCTGGAGTGTCTGTGCCAAGCTCAGTGCGGGTTATGATGTGCTGGCTTCCTCGTTGGCTGAGAAACAGGCCTGTGTCCAGGCGCCCGCCCCGGACAGGCCAGATTTATGTTTCCTGCTGTCTCTTCTTTGAATCATGTAATGCCCCCTTGAGTTGTATATCATGGAACAGCCCATACTCTTTAGGACCTCCATGTGGCCTGCTAGTTCTGCAGGTGGAACAGCTTGGCCCAGCTATTACTTAGGGTGGGGTTCACTTAGCGGGGTGATGGTCTTGGACATGAAGCTGCTGTGAGCCCAGTTCACTTGTTGGCTGGGAATGATTGCAAATGCAAGAATCTGGTCAAGTCACTGAAAAGCAGGAGAGAAATTTTAGACAAATTCAGATATACGTTTACGTTGTCTAGGCTGCTTCCTACCCCAAGTATCATTGTGTTGTTTCTCTCCTCACGTCATCTTGTCCCCCTGCTGATAAGCTTTCTCCCTCCTCTCTGTCAGGAAAGGCAACGGATGCTCTGGCAGACATTCCTATAGCTTCAATGGCCTGTGGCAGACACAGCCTGATTCTCTTGTTAGAGGTCTTGTTGGAATGGCTGCAGCAGGTTCGGACCGGGAAAAAGGGAACTCTAGTGCTGACTTACAATAAGAAATGTTTAGCATTATGTGCTCAACACGCCTTTGTTAAAGCCTATGATGGGCTAGAACATAAAGGTAAATCATGGGAAGCTTCCTGGAGGAGGTGGTATCTCAGCTCTATCTTAAAGCACATGTGAGCCATGGAAAGATCAGAAAAGAGCATGGAAAGAGCAGCCAGGATGGTCAGCAGGAGCAAAAGCATGGAGGCAGGAAAGAGTGGCAGTGTACAGGATGTCCCCAGCATTTGGATTTTGCTAGTGTATGAAGTGAATTGAAGCACAAGATTGAGACAGGAGTATGGGAATCATTTTTTTTTAAAGATTTTATTTATTTATTTGACAGGCAGAGATCACAAGTAGGCAGAGAGATAGGCAGAGAGAGAGAGAGGAGGAAGCAGGCTCCTTGCTGAGCAGAGAGCCCGATGCGGGGCTGCATTCCAGGATCTTGGGATCGTGACCTGAGCCAAAGGCAGAGGCTTCCACCCACTGAGCCACCCAGGCGCCCCTGGGAATCATTTTTTTATGATGAGCTGGCTGCACTGTTGGTTTTATCACTGTTGCTCTTTGAGGCACCTTAATGAAAGCTATTTTCTGATTATCTGTTAATAGAGTTTCAGACATTACAAAATAATGGATAATTGTCAAGTCACTTAAATCTGGCCAGAGAAAGTGACCAGGAGAGAGCGAGGGAGGAAGGCTTGGTTTCTTCCCCTTTCACTAGAAGATCCATTTGAGGGCTGTGGGATCTGCCTGCAGCATTTCCTTTGCTCTGGTCTCTCAGTTGTCCCCTGGGGCCATCTGAGGGTAGCATCTTCCTCCCTCCCGCCACATATGCTGGGGAGTGGGTGTGAGAGGCCTAGGGAATAAGGCTCCAGACCTGCCCCTGACACTTGAACTGGCTGATCTCAGACTAGTCAGTTCACCTTCTAAAATTCAGTTGCCCCCACTGTAAAATGAAGGGATTAATACCCTGAAATCCTGGTGAGGGGAGCTTTGTTCTGAATGCCCCTAGCTCTAGAGATTTGCCAGCTGTGGTTTCCCAGTGCTGCATAGCAAAACACACGAGATAAAAATCCAATTATAAAATGTAATATATGTAAAGAATTAAATAAGAATATAATGATATATATGTGGTATGTGTTTATATATGTAGTTATATGTATGAAATATATACACACATATGTACAGATTTTAGGGTATTAGTGCAGTTGTACTGTCCTAGCTCACATTTTAAAAAGTCATCTTTGGGGTGCCTGGGTGGCTCAGTTGGTTAAGCAACTGACTGCCTTCGGCTCAGGTCATGGTCCCGGAGTCCCGGGATTCAGTCCCGCATCAGGCTCCCAGCTCCATGGGGATTCTGCTTCTCCCTCTGACCCTCTCCCCACCATGCTCTCTCTCATTCTCTCTGAAATGAATAAATAAAATCTTTTAAAAAAGAAGTCACCTTTGGATTTTGGATATTCTGTGCTATCATTTCAGATAAAGTAAGTAAACCTCTGGGGAAAGCCAAATGGAGAACTGCCCCACCCATCCTCCTTTTTCTTTTTATAGTAACCCTAATTGGAATCTATATTAGTCATGTCTTCTGGGTGTACAGGGTGGGAAGGAGAGCTTCTCACAAGGAAGTAGGTTAGCAAGAAATGGATCATGGCCTGAAGACATTCCCAGGGCCGGGTGTGCTTTAGCTCTTCGAGGTAATGAGGAAGCTGTTCAGTGTGGCAATCATATGGTAGCTCCTGTGTATCAGGTATCGTGCTCTTCACACATTAGCTCCAACCTTTATATGACCTTGCAAGGTACATATTATTCCCCCCATCGCACAGGTGAGCCAGCTTCAGCCCTGGGGGTTTCAGCAGTGTGCTGTAGTCATACAAGTAGTGGGCGAGTCCGATTGTGGGCTGCATCTGTCAGGAAAGCTGGTTTTTCCTTCTTGGTTACTCTGCTCCTCAACTAGAGTAACATTAGTGGGTGTGACATGGACTATTCTCCCCTCCCCCACCACCTGAGAGTTCTAGGGAGCAACTTGGAAACTGAGGTGTGTAGAAACTTCCTCTTCATCTGGGGGATGGACATGCAGTGATTCTTAACTTGGATTACATGAAGGATACAACGCTTATAGTCGGGGTAGCTAATTCTCTATTCTGAGAGTAATAAAATATTGTGCTCTTAGTAATTGTAATGTGTAGCTAATTCACTTTGTTTGGGGATTACTTACTGTTAATATGCTGTGCACCTGCTGCTTCTGGGATTGGCCACCCCCAAATAGATCTCGGTGGTTTCTGCCAGAATGACTACATTTTTCCATGACTTCATCCCTTTGACTACCATGGACTGGTACAAGGTTGGACGCCTGATCTGAGTGGGGCCCGCCCAAGCTGTCTGCTGGCTTGGCCACTGGTGACCGGCCCAAGTGTGGGAATCTGTCTGGATCTGGGCTGCAAAGCTCCTTCTTCACGTGTTTTTAACTGAGATCAGAGAAAGCAAGAAGTCCGTTCCCGAGCACTAGACCTTTAAGACCTACAACTCTGGGGCTGCTGTGACCATGGTTTCCTCCACTCTGGTCCACCAGGAGAGAGAGAATGAGTAGTGGCACAGAGGGGAACAGAGACCAGAGAATGGGAAGAATCCTGTGGTGCTTGCGTTCTTGCTTTGAGCTGTTACTGAGGTCGGCATATTCCCGACTTGGGTTCCGTGCAGCACCTCGGTGCACTTCTTTTTGCCTGCACTACTGCCGGCTGCGTTTCTGTCACCTGCACACAGACTAGCCTTCATGTTCTCACTTCATAACTTTACTTTACGAATAAGCCTAATAACTGTGGATGAGTCGGGTCCCACAGACCCCTGGTTGTTTGGGTGTTCAGAGCACAGTGCTCCTGGAGCACAGGATCTGCGCCACACTGGCTGAGTCACTGTTTCTTAGCTCACTGTTTTGTAAATGATTGGGCTTGTTTTGATAATTCCAGTGTTGGGCCCACTTATTTAAAAGGGGGGAGGTGGGATGCTGCAGAACCAGAACTCCAGACCCTCCAGCCATAAAATAAAAGTGTGCTTGGTAAGTCCCTGGGCTGGTTACAGAAATGTCCTATGCCCCGTGCTGCGGTTTCGCTTCTTCCTCTCCCACCTTCAATCTGGTGCCCTAAGTAGCTGATTCTGTTTCTGTTGGTACTACCTGGCACCCCAAGTCCTACTGATTAGATTATTGGTTTTCTTCTGCTTTCCTGGGTCCTGGGTCAGCTGGAGCCTTGTTTGAGGTAGGACTCAGCGGCTGCCTTTGGTCATAAGAGAAAGCATTTGAAAGTATGCGATTAGATCAGTTAAATTCACGATCACTAGTTCTGATCACAGGTCAGTAGCACCATCTCTTTAAATAAAAAGCAGCTTCCATATTCATGCTCTGAAGTCTGGATGGAAAGCGGAGCCAGCAAGGAAAGATAGGGCCCTTCTCTCCCCCTTTGGTTTCCTGGGAACACACAGAATGCCTTTTTCAAGTCACATTACGCAAAACATATTTTCTCTGTTATTATTTTTAAATATGTTGACATAAATTTGAGGTAAAAAGATAAGAGAAAGTAATTTTTTTTAAAAAAAGTACAAGTTGATATTCTGCCAGGATTTTTGTGTATGTGTGTACATCTCAGGCATCACTTTGAACAACTGTCTATTTCCAATGCAGTTAAGAGTGTTTTACTCAATACAGTTTCCATTTGGTTTTAAAAAGCATGAATGCTTGAGTGAACACCGAACGGCTATTCTGCAAAATGAAAATAAGTAGCCAATCACTTCTGGATGGCATCTAACAGCGCTGGGCTGTTACCGTTGGAAACTACTGTTGGGATGGAGGGATGGTCACACAACCCCATGAAGACCCAACTCCTTTGGCTATAAATGCTCAAAAAATGTGTGCAGAATGTGGAGAGGTGGAGAGCACGGGGTTTGCTTATTGAGCTGCATTCCAAACTGGGTATGCCTGTGAGAATCCTATGCAAGGGACACGTCCCCAGGCACCATGGGGCCTTCCCTATGGATCCCAGCTTCCAGGGATCTGCGGAATGCTCGGGGACAACGCAGGCTTTTCCCACCTGCATTACTGGTGTTATCTCCTAGTCCTACTGGAGTGGGGCTGTTCATCATAGTGCGTCATTGGCTGTTTTCAAGGTAGGAGAATGGCAGTGGTGCTGGGGGCGGGGGGGGAGCGGGGCAAGGCCTGGGCAGAAGGTTGGAGGGTGTGGCTCCTAGAACGGGCCACTGTTTGAGGGGGAGGAGAGGGGGGGAGAGGGGGCGGGAAATGGAACAGGAATCCCTTTAGGATAGGAAGGATGAGACTTTTCTCTTATGTGTTCAGAGAGCAGGCAAGGGCTTCTGGGTTCCCTACCCCCATCTCTGCTCTTAGGATTCCTCATTACATGCCTTATTTTTCAGTGACATTATTCTCTGAAGAATTGTGTGTGGGGGGGGCGGCGTCTCCACACCACTGCTCACGCTGATTTCTCAGCTTGGTCTGCACTGACGTACTTTTGACCCTCTGCCTCTTCCTAGGAATGATCTAGCGCTCAAAGTCCAGCTCACATGTACGTTCCCTGTGATGTCTTCCTTGACTCTCACAGGCAGAAAGGCTCCCTCTTAGAAATTCCACGACACTTGGAATTCCACACTCCTTGATCATTTATCACATCGGGCCATTTAAACAGATGCTATCACAGTGTATGTATTTTTCTGTGATTTCCTTTCCCTCAGTCTTTTGTTTTTGACCTTCATCCATATTGATGTGGGTAGCTGTAGTTCATCTCCTTCCCTGCTGTATTGCTGAAGTTTATGGAGATATTCTGTGTTTGCTGTGAAAAGTTTTGAACTTTCGCATATAATCTACTGGAAACTGAGTCTTGTGTGTGAAGGGAAGAAGTCAAATTTAATTTTCTTCTATATGGATAACCAGTAGTAGCAATGCTAGCTTTTAAGTAGTTCCTCTTTCCCCACTCACGTGTAGGGCCACCTCCCTCACATATGAAGTGGTGACATAGGGACAGCCCTCTCCTTTTTCTGCCTGGTCCTTGGTCTGTTTGTCTCTTCCTATACCGGTGCACACTGACTCTGTCACTATAACTTTAAAATAGGTTTTGGATATTTGATATGGTGAGTTTTCCTCCTCCTCCTTGTTCAGGACTATTGTGGACCTTTGTTTCTTATATAGTTTTAGATTCAGATTATTAGCATCCACAAAACAAAACAAAAATTTCAAAGATTAGCATATTTATTATAATAACATTGAAGCTATAGGTCAATTTAGGAAAACTGATATTTTATGATACTGAAATTTCTTACCTATGAACATACATCTCCCCATCTGTTTCGGCATTTTCAGTGCCTTTCAAGAAAGTTTTTTAATTTTTGCCATAAAGCCTGTATAATTTTTTTGTTCTTAGATTTTTTCCTAGGTGACTTTTCTTCCTGTTGCCATAGTAAAGATTATTTTAATATTACCTTTTCTCTTTGTTGCAGAAACATAGAAATGCAAGTAATTTTGAATATTGATTTTATATTAATTCACTTAACCTAATTCTCTTATCAATTGTAATTTGTTTATAGTTGCTTTTGGGTTTTCTCTATAGAAATGATTAATTTATGAATAATTTATTTTTTCATTCAGGAAACATTTATTGGATATCTACAATGTACTAGGCTCTATTCTAGGAAGTTAACAAAATAAACAAAACTCCTTGCCTTTAAGTAGCTTATGTAGACCATTTCTCCCCCAGTCCTTGTACCTTTTATGTCTGGGAAGGAAAGGTTAGCAGCTGGTATGTGCTGTTCAGGGAAGAGAGGAAAAAAAACTCAAGAGAATTAAATAGTGGTCAAATCCCCTTGTAAACATAATGTAAATCTCCTCCTTATATGTAGGCTGCTTTTATTAAGGTATGTCTGATCTGTGTAGGTTGTTGATGGTAAACCAGTTGTTTGCAGATTTAGATGACGTGGCCCCTGGGGAAAATGTCGGTATCAGCCATGTAATTTCCGGTGTACAAAATGGAGATGTTTCATGATAGAAATTTCTCCCCTTTGTGGAAATGATGTCCAGCATGCATCCTTACAGAACCCAACTTAAATCTGGACCGGGCAGTTTTCTGTCACAACACAGTGAGGAAAGAACTGGGGAGCTGTGATGATAGCTATCAGAATTCTCCATAATTGCCCTGCTTCTTGTGGCTTCCTGTGTTCTTTGAATTATTAATAAAGTTTGATATTGGATAAGATCTCTGATTTTTGTGAGTTTGACTTGACAAATGGACAAGACCACAAATGGTCATCACAGTGCCTTATCTTCTTCCTGTAATGAGGTAGGATGATACTAGTGCCTGTCTGTGTGGTTCCTGATTTTATATAGGATATGTCTAATGTTCCTGCTTTTAGAATGTTTTCTATATATATTGGGTAGATATTCATAGTGAGTCAAGGAAATTCCCTTCTATTTTTTTCTTTCTTTTTATACTCATGAATAGGTATGGATTGCTTTGAATGAGTTCTCTCCATCTGTGAAATGATGAATTTTTCTCTTTTAAGCTGTTAATGGGGCAAATTGTATCATTAGATATTAAATCAAACTTGCACTGCTGGAATAGACTCACATTGATCATGATGCGTGTACTAGTCAGGGTTCTCCAGAGAAACAGAACCCACAGAATATATATCGATACATATAAGAGGAAATGTAGGATAGGAATTGGCTCATGTGGTTAGGGAGACTGACAAGTCCCATGATCTGTTGTCTACCAACTAGAGAGCCCTAAAAGTTAGCTGTTTAACTCAGTCTAAAGGCATGAGAACCAGGGAAGCCCATACTATAAGATCCAGAGTCCAAGAGCCTAAGAACCAGGAACTCTGATTTCAGAGGGCAGGTAAAGATGGATGTCCCAGCTCAAAAAGAGAGAGTTCATTCATTCTTCTCTTACCTCTTTGTTCCATTTTGGCCCTCAGTGGATTGGATGGTGCCTGCCCACATTGGCAAGGGTGGACCTCTTTACTCAGCCCACTGAAATCAAATGCTAATCTCTTCCAGAAACGTCATTATGGACACACCCAGAAATAATATTTGCTAGCCACATGGGCACCCCTTAACCCAGTCAAGTGGGCACATAAAATTAACCATAACAGGGTGTCTGGGTGGCTCAGTGGGTTAAGCCTCTGCCTTTGGCTCAGGTCATGATGTCAGGGTTCTGGGATTGAGCCCTACATCGGGCTCTCTGCTCCGCGGGGAGCCTGCTTCCCCCCCCCTTCTCTGCCTGCCTCTCTGTCTCCCTGTGATCTCTTTCTCTCTGTCAAATAAATAAATGAAATCTTAAAAAAAATTAACGATCACAATGTATATCTAATATATATTACTGGGTTCAATTTGTAGGTGATATAAATATATGTATATCTAGGAGAGAGGTTTTTTTAATTAAATTTATTTTATTTTATTTTTTTAAATTTTTAAATAATTTTTTTTATTTAAGCTTTTTTTATTTAAACATATAATGTAACCCTACCACCCTCTCCCAACCCCTCTCCCCCCCACCCCCCTCAGTTTGTTTTATGACATTAAGAGTCTCTTTTGGTTTGTCTCCCTCCCGATCCCATCTTGTTTCATTTTTTCTTTTCCTACCACCTTAACCCCCACCCCCGTTGCATCTCCACTTCCTCATATCAGGGAGATCATGTGATAGTTGTCTTTCTCCAGTTGACTTATTTCACTAAGCATAGTACCCTCTAGTTCCATCCATGTCATCGCAAATGGTTAAGATTTCATTTCTTTTGATGGCTGCATAGTATTCCATTGTATATATATACCACTTCTTCTTTATCCATTCATCTGTTGATGGACATCTAGGTTCTTTCCATACCTTGGCTATTGTGGACATTGCTGCTATAAACATTCGGGTACACGTGCCCCTTCGGATCACTACGTTTGTATCTTTAGGGTAAATACCCAGTAGTGCAATTGCTGGGTCATAAGGTAGCTCTATTTTCAATTTTTTGAGGAACCTCCATGCTCTTTTCCAGAGTGGTTGCACCAGCTTGCATTCCCACCAACAGTGTAGGAGGGTTCCCCTTTCTCCACATCCTCGCCAGCATCTGTCATTTCCTGACTTGTTCATTTTAGCCATTCTGACTGGTGTGAGGTGGTATCTCATTGTGGTTTTGATTTGTATTTCCCTGATGCCCAGTGATGTGGAGCACTTTTTCATGTGTCTGTTGGCCATCTGGATGTCTTCTTTGCAGAAATGTCTGTTCATGTCCTCTGCCCATTTCTTGATTGGATTATTTGTTCTTTGGGTGTTGAGTTTGCTAAGCTCTTTGTAGATTTT
>ML111945.1:0-30427 GCA_003697995.1 Taxidea taxus jeffersonii | reverse complement strand
TGTCTTTTGATTGGGGCATTTAGCCCATTCACGTTCAGGGTAACTATTGAGAGATATGAATTTAGTGCCATTGTATTGCCTGTAAGGTGACTGTTACTGTATATTGTCTCTGTTCCTTTCTGATAATACTTTTAGGGTCTCTCTTTGCTTAGAGGATATTTCCTGTGGATCTGGTTTGGTGTTTACAAATTCTTTCAGTTTTTGTTTGTCCTGGAAGCTTTTTATCTCTCCTTCTATTTTCAATGATAACCTAGGTGGATAAAGTATTCTTGGCTGCATGTTTTTCTCGTTTAGTGCTCTGAATATATCGTGCCAGTTCTTTCTGGCCTGCCAGGTCTCTGTGGATAAGTCTGCTGCCAATCTGATATTTTTACCATTGTATGTTACAGACTTCTTGTTCCGTGCTGCTTTCAGGATTTCCTCTTTGTCGTTAAGACTTGTAAATTTTACTATTAGATGGCAGGGTGTGGACCGATTCCTATTGATTTTGAGGGGTATTCTCTGCACCTCCTGGATTTTGATGCTTGTTCCCCTTGCTATATTAGGGAAATTCTCTATAGTAATCCTCTCTGGTATACCTTCTGCTCCTCTTTCTCTTTGTTCTTCTTCTCAAATCCCAATTATTCTAGTTGTTTCATCTTATGGTATCACTTATCTCTCGAATTCTCCCCTCGTGGTCCAGTAGTTGTTTGTCTCTCTTTTGCTCAGCTTCTTTATTCTCTGTCATTTGGTCTTCTATATCACTAATTCTTTCTTCTGCCTCATTTATCCTAGCAGTAAGAGCCTCCATTTTTTATTGTACCTCATTAATAGCTTTTTTAATTTCAACTTGATTAGATTTTAGTTCTTTTATTTCTCCAGAAGGGGCTTTTATTTCTCCTGACAGGGTTTCTCTAATATCTTCCATGCCTTTTTCGAGCCCAGTTAGAACCTTGAGAATCGTCGTCCTGAATTCCAGATCTGACATATTACCAATGTCTGTATTGATTATGTCCCTAGCCTTCGGTCCTGCCTCCTGTTCTTTTTTTTGTGGTGAGTTTTTCCGTCTTGTCATTTTGTCCAGATAAGAATATATGAAGAAGCAAATGTAATACTAACCAGGTGGCAAAGGCCCCAGGAAGATGTGCTTTAACCAAATCAGAAGAGACCCCAAATCACGGGTGGGGGAGAGAACGGGGATAAAAAGAAGTTCAGAAAAGAAAAAAAAATTTAAAAAAAGAGAACACAAATAAAGAAAAAAATATAGAAAAAGATAAAAATATATATATGTGTATTAGACTGGTGACTAGAACAGGGTTACCCACTTAATTTTGGGAGTATTTTGTTCTCTTAGAATAAACTGCCTCCCAAAATTTTAAGGAATGCAAAACATATATATGGGTAAACACAATGAAGGGATGGAATATGACTATAAGGATTAAAGAAAAAAACTTTTTTTTTTTTTCCAACAAAGGTGTTGATAAGATAAGTTGGTAGGGAGAATAAAAAAAAGAAAAAAGTGGAGAGAACTTCCTTGGGCTGGAGACTAGATCAAGCCCGGTACTAGATTTGGGTGTATTTTGATCTATTAGAAGAAGTTGTACCCCCAATTTTTTTTTAATTTTTTTTTTTTTTAATTAGAGAGAGAGAGAGCGAACACAGGCAGACAGAGAGGCAGGAAGAGGCAGAGGGAGAAGCAGGCTCCCTGCCCAGCAAGGAGCCCGATGTGGGACTCGATCCCAGGACGCTGGGATCATGACCTGAGCCGAAGGCAGCCGCTTAACCAACTGAGCCACCCAGGCCCCTGTACCCCAAATTTTTAAGAAGAAAAAAAACCCTATGTGTATACAAAGAATAAAGTTAGATACAGTGAAGGATAAAATATGACTATAATAAAGGTTCAAAAAAGATTTTTTTTAAAGAAAGTTATTAAGATAAACTAGTTAAAAAATGTTAAAAGAGGAAAGGGTAAAAGTTAAAAAAATTAGCAGAAGAGGAAAATAAGTTAAAAAAATTAATTAACTTTGCAAGACTAAAGATTCATGGGGAGAAAGCCAAGAATTCCATGTTTTGCTTTCTCCTCCTCTGGAATTCTGCTGTTCTCCTTGTTAAGTGAACTTGGTCTTGGCTGGATTTCTTGTTGATCTTCTGAGGGAGGGGTCTATTGTAGTGATTTTCAAGTGTCTTTGCCCCAGGCGGAATTGCACAGCCCTTACCAGGAGTGGGGCTAGGTAATCCTCTCAGGTTCGCTTTCAGGGGGCTTTTGTTCCCTGAACGCTTTCCATAGAGTTCCGGAGGATGGGAATGAAAATGGTGGCCTCCCAATCTCCGGCTCGGAGGAGCCGAGAGCTCGGGGCCTCAGTCTTCAGTGAGCCTTCAGAGAGAAGCGCTTAATCACTCACCTCTCCCCAGCCTTCAACCGCATTTGGAGACAAATGCGCGCAATCAGGCCCGTTTCACTGGCCTCTGGCTGTGCTCCGAGGTCATCCAGCCTGTGACCAAGTGTCTCTGTCTCTGGCACAGTGTCCCACCTGGAGTCTCCGAACCCCGCAGATCTCTGGGCTCTCCCAGGTCGGAGTCTCCCCGGATCTTGGGGGACCCCACGCACAGAGCACCAGCCCGTGTCACAGATTACGGTTCATGATGACTCTGAGTTGAGAGCTCACTCCTCGGCTCTGTCTCCGCAGCCGGTTTCCCCGATCTAATACCTGTGAGCTCTGCGACACTCAGATACCCCTGATCCTTCTGTGATCCTGTGGGACCTGAGTCCACGCTGTCCCTGCGAGGTTTTCACCCCAGTTTAGCCTCTGGTGCAATGTCCCTCCGTGGAGCAGACTTTTAAAAGTCCTGATTTTGTGCTCTGTTGTTCGGCCGCTTGCCGGGAGCCGGCCCCTCCCCCCGGGGTCTATCTTCCCGGCGGGTTGGATTCATTTCTCTGCTGGTCCTACCTTTTAGAAAGTGATCGATTTTCTGTTTCTAGAATTGTTGCTCTTCTTTTCTTCGATCTCTTGTTGGATTCGTAGGTGTTCGGAATGGTTTGATAGGCTATCTATCTGATCTCCTGCTACCTGATGTCGTCTCAGCCTGCTACTTAACCGCCATCTTTCGAAAATCTAGGAGAGAGTTTTTTCTCTTCTCATATTTTTCTGATTTGGGTAGCATGGTGGTATATTCTTTTTTTTTTTTTAATATTTTATTTATTTATTTGACAGACAGAGATCACAAGTAGGCAGAGAGGCAGGCAGAGAGAGAGGGGGAAAGCAGGCTTCCTGCTGAGCAGGGAGCCTGATGCGGGGCTCCATCCCAGGACTGTGGGATCATGACCTGAGCCAAAGGCAGAGGCTTTAACCCACTGAGCCACCCAGATGCCCCATGGTGGTATATTCTTGACTGTAAATTGGGAATATTCCTTTTTTTTTAATTTCCTAGAGGAGTTTTTAAAACATTCCATTTATTTTTATTTCTTTGTGGGAAGATCATTAACTACTAATTTAATTTCTTTAGTGATTATTAAAGAATCATCTAGTCATTTAATGATTAGAAAGGCTATTCAAGCTTTCTATTTCTTCATGAGTCACTTATGACACCTTGCTTTTTTCTAGGGATTTGTCAGTTTTATATAGAAGTTTACTGGCTGAAATCATTATCTTTTAAACTTTCTGCTCTATCTGTAGCATGGTCCCCTTTCATTTTTGCTATTGTATTCTTCCATCTTTACTCTTTTTTACTTGATTATTCTAACCAGAGGCTTAACAGTTATTTATATTCTCAAATATCTTTTGGATTTTTGGGTACTCTGTATCTTCGTTTTCTCTATTTATTTCTGCTCTTACATTTATTATTTCTTTCTCTTTGGGCATCTTCCCTTTTTTAATTCTTAAAAGACATGGATATTTATCAGAATTACAGTTTTTGGGGGGCCATCTGGGTGGCTTAATCAGTTAAGTATCCGACTCTTGATTTCAGCTCAGGTCATGATTTTAGGGTCTTGAGATTGAGCCGTGTCAGGCTCCATGCTGAGTGTGGAGCCTGCTTGAGATTCTCTCTTTCCTTCTCCCTGCCTCCCCCCACCGCCCCACCCCACCTGACTCCTGCTCTATCTCACAAAACAAAATAAAACAAAAGGTTGTTTTTTTTTTGTTTGTTTGTTTTTTAAGAGCTTGTGTCAATGACATTCTAATAAGATGGTTCAGAAATCACCAGGACATGGGTGCCTGGGTGGTTCAGTTGGTTAAGCATCTGCCTTTGGTTCAGGTCATGATCTCAGTGTCTTGAGATCGAGCCCCACATTGGACTCTCTGTTCAGACAGGAGCCTGCTGCTTCCCCTACTTGTGCTCTCTCTCTCTGTAAAATAAATAAAATCTTAAAGAGAAAAAAGAAATCACCAGGATGTACACTTGTTAGGTTCTAGAAAGTCTTATCTAGAAAAATTGTGCTGTTTTAAATTTTTTTCTGGGGTAGACATTCAACTTTTAAATTTTCAGCTGTTCTTTTATAGGCATGCAAAACTATAAATTTCTTCAAATTATTTTTTTAACCTTCACAAGTTTTGATATGTATTATTACTACTATTTAATTCTAAATACATTTTAATTTCCATTATATTTTCTTTGACTCATACATTATCTAGAAATACTTTAATTCCTAATCATAAGAGCTTTAACTATCTTGTAACTGACTTTTAATTTAATTGTGGTCAGAGAATATGCTGTGTGTGATAGGAATAATTTGAAATGTGTTGAGACTTATTTTATGGCCTAATTTGAGACAATTATTATAAATGTTCAATGGATCTTGAGGATAACATGTATTTCCTATTGTTGGATGCATAGCCCTACAAATATCCATCAAATTGAACTTGGGATGTAATTTTTGTCTGCTTGAATACTAATAATTGAGAGAGGAATGTTAAACTCCTGGTATGATAGTACATTTATACATTTTTGACATTCTGTTAACTTTTACTTTATGTCATTTGAAGTTACCTTATTGGGTGCATATATGATCCTTAATTTTTGGAAATTTTTATCATTAAGCAATGACACTCTTTATGAATGCTATTTATCTCAAAATTAAGTTTTCTGACATTATTTGTTTCCTTTTTGATTAGTACTTATCCAATGCATCTTTGTTATATATAAAATTTTTCCAGGGGCGCCTGGGTGGCTCAGTCATTAAGTGTCTGCCTTGGGCTTAGGTCATGATTCCAGGGTCCTGTTATGGAGCCCCACGTCAGGCTCTCTGCTCTGCAAGAAGCCTGCTTCTTCCTCTCCCACTCCCCCTGCTTCTGTTCCCTCTCTCACTGTGTCTCTCTGTCAAATAAATAAATAAAATCTTAAAATTGTTTTTCCATGTTTGTACCTTTTATATCTATTTCTTAGGAATAACATTTAGCTGATTTAAAAAAATCTGACAATCTTAATTATGAATTACATTTACATTTATTATTATTGATATATTTGAACTCATTTTTACCAATTTATGTTCGCTATCTATTTGATCCTGGTGTTCTGTGCTTCTCCATGTCCCATTTCTGACCTTATTTTAGATTATTTTTTCTTGTTCAACCTCTACCCCCCATCCACCTCTCCCTGTACTTGTTAGGATTATACACACCGTATATCTCCTTTTTCTGGTTTTCCTTGTAGGCTGAAAGTTTAAAAAATTAGCTTCTGAATTTCTTGAATAATGTAAGGGTCTTATGGTTGTTTATCTTTGATTATCCCTGTCTGGGCTTATGTGCTGTTGTTATTCAAGATTTTATTACTAGCATTAAAAAAAAAAGTTTTGTCATTTAAGTATTGTCACTGTATTGTACAGAAAGATTCCTCAGATTTGTCTGCATCCTTACTGATTTCTTTGCTCTAATCTTTATCTCAAATCTTACTTTTTGAATCATTTTCCTTCTTTTTGAAGTTTATCATTTAGAAGGTATTTTTTTGAGCATTAGTGTGAGCTATCACAGTTTATGGTTATCTAAAAATGTCCTTCTATCACCTTTGTTCTTCCAAGTCTTCCTGAGTATGTAATTCTAGAGTTACAGGTATTTTCATTCAACAATTTGACCATTACATTAGATTCTAGCTTCCAGTAATACTCTTGAGAACTTTGATGTCAGTCTGGTTTTCATTTATTTAAAAATCACCTGTGGGTTATTTTTAAGATATTCTTCTAAGATATTTAAATGATCTTTCATCTTCAGCAATTCCATTTTAATATTTCTGTCTCTGATATTCTGTGTTACTCTGGTTGTAATTCATTGGGATTCCTGAACCAGAAAAATGTATTTCACAAATTCTAAAGAATTCTTTGTTATTCTCTCCTCAAACATTTCATCTCCTCCTTCTGTGCATTGGCTTCATTTCTGAAACATCAGTAAGATCTGTTAGATTCTTTCACTTTATCCTCTGTGTCTTAATTTTTTCATTTTTTGGGAAATCTCCTTATAATTTGTTTTTAATTATGGATAAATTATTTAATTCTCCTTTCCAATATGTTAATTATCTTTTCACCTAGTCTAATTAGATTCAAAGTCTAATTTTAGACTTTTAGTCTAATATGTATCTATATCGTATTTGTGAAATTTAAGTCTTTGATAATTATTTTATTTGGTTCTATTAACAACTTGGTCATTTTTGGTAGTCTCTTATTGTTTGTCTTTTGACTCCATTAAAAATGTCTTTAAACATAATATATGGAGTATTTTATATTCTGAATCAGGTAATTCTGAATATCTGAAGTCTTTGGTGAGGGTGTTTATATCTTCTCTTTTTTTTTTGCCCCCCTGACTCTTGCTCTTAGTATTTTATTTCTTCACTTGCTTAACGATTTTTACTTTGAGCTCATTTTATTTTTAAACTTAGTCTGTGAGAAGTTTTGGGGTCTAGTTTTGGTGTCTTCACACAGAAAGAATGACGTGTTTCTGCTGTGTACCTGAAAGTATTAACAGCTAGGATACAATTTTATTTACTCTGTGGATTTAGGGCTTCTCTGATTGTACTCAGAGTGAGCAGACCTATGATTGTGGCTGGTAAATTCTTAAGGTAAATTTTAGTTTATTGTTTACTGCCACAGCTGTAGCAGACAGAGCTAGGTTTCCTTGCAGGCTCACTGTCCTCCTGGGAGATGGCATTCCTGGCCACTCTCATTAATGCAGAAGTCTGGATTCCTTTGGCAATCTGGTGATGCCTATACACCCTGCTTGGAGTGTTTTTTAGCTCATGAAACATAGAGGGTTATGAATGATTACAGTTACATTGAAGTACAGTTGTTATAGCCTAAGTGCATTCCCTCCAAATTCACATGTTAAAAAATAACCCAGAGTGTGATATTTCGAGGTGATACCTTTGGTGACTAGGTCATGAGAGCAAGGGCAATAGTGCCCTTTATAAAAGAGATCCCAAAGGGGCCTTTGCTTTCTCCTGCTGTGTGAGACGATGGACCTCTTTGAACCATGAAGCCAGTTCTCACCAGATACCAGATCTGCTGGTGTCTTGATCTTGGACTTCCCAGCCTCACTATGTGTGAGAAATAAATTTCTGTTTTTGAGAAGCCATCATATTTGTTATATAAAGAAGTCATTGCATATAAGTCTATGGTGTTTTGTTTAGCAGCCCAAAGGGACCAAGACAGCGATTACCAAAACACGACAAAACAAATGTGTGATATATTAATATATGGGCTTTTTAAAAATAGATTTATTTATTTTTGGAAAGAATGCACAGAAGTGAGGGGGAGGGGCAGAAGGAGAGGGAAAGAGAGAATCTTGAGAAGCCTTCTCCCTGAGCACAGAGCCTGATGCAGGGCTCGATCTCACCACCCTGAGATGATGGCCTGAGCTGAAATCAAAGAGTCAGACACTTAATGGCCTGAGCACGCCCACCCTCCCCCCCCCCGGTGCCCCAATGTATGTGCTTCTTTGTTCATGTGCTAAACAATGGGATCTGATGATCTCTCTTCTGTCATAATCGCAAAACGGTCATAAGGAGCATAAACATTATTTTAAGTTATCGGCAACAGTGGAAATCTGTGATTTTTATTGGAGGCAAAGACATGGTTATTGCTCCAACTACTGTGATGTGTTGCTTACATTTGGTAATTAAAGAAATTGTAATTAGAGATATATGAAAATACGTAATCTTTTCCCCAACCAAGCACATGGATTTTCACGAAGACCTTGAGAGCCCACAGACCCCAGGTTCAGATCCCCTGGGACGACTAATCTTGCCTTTACTTTTTTGCTCAAAACTCTGGGCTCTTGGTCTTTGAACTTTCGTCCCAGTTCCTCTGGCTTCTGTCTGACAGGTCAGGCTCTGGTTTCAAGCCCACCTTCCTTTTCCTCTCTCTGTAAGGATTCCCTTACTTTCTCAGAGGTCAACAATATGTTTCAAAGTTTGCTTCTGTTACTTTTGCAGGAATTCCTTGCTCTTCTTTATATAAATATGGCAGAGTCTCCACACTGGCCAAAAATAAAATTGTAGGCTTCTTCCCTTATTATCAGATCATAGAGGACAGAGGCTTTTCTTTTTGCTGTTTGTTAAACCTGCTGCAGTGGACAAAGTGTCTACATGTAATAGATTCTCAGTAAATATTTGTCGAACAGATAAATGAATCCACGAGTGCAGGACTCCAAGATTACCTCTCACTTCTCACTTCCCAGAGCTGGCTCTGTGAACTGTTCAAGGAATTTGGTAGTTCAAGGTTCTAAGATGCAGTCCTCCTGTGAATACTATGTGACCTGTGTTCACAGCAAATGTTCTAGCTACAGATCTATATATAGAGATAATGAGTGAAGCACATATACTAGGCATGGCTATATATAGATTTATCCCACTCCAGAGAGCAAGGGAGATGAGAACAGAGCTCTTACACAACTGTAGAAAGATGGTAACATTTTCTGCATTTTTAATTGCTCTAATAAAATCATTTTTTTTTTAACAGAGATTCATTTTACAAGATTGTCAAACACTTGACTTTAAGTACCACACTTCTGTCTGAAGATGGATTAGTTTTCATTTTTGTTTAATATCTCAACCTCAAGGGCAGAATTGACCAGACTTCTCACTACTTCTGCTCCATTCTGTCTGCTGCCAGACAGAAGATGATGGGCTATAAATCAAACTTTGGGGCAACTTTAGTAGCAATGTAACTGTTTCCCCAACCATCATTATTTCAAGCTGCTCTTCAAAATAAGCAAAAACACCCGGATGTGTTAGTGACATTTTCTGTTATATGAAAGCTTAAAATTGAGTCCTTGCTATGTTTGGCTTCCACTATGATTAGTCTTTCCTTTATAAAACATCGTTCCTCCATTACTCCTCTGCCATTTGTTGACAGCAAATTATATATTCCTTTTAGCATCACATTCACCTTTTATCTTCCAAAATGTGGCGCTGAATAAGAAAAGGACATTTTGTTCAGAATGTGCAGTGTTCTAGAATGCCAAGTCTCTATAGAAAGAAGAAAAATGGGAGCCCAAATAGACCACAATAGAGCCATTTCGGATTTATTATGTTCAACACAACACACTTGGGTACATACATACACATCCGTTTTGGAGTGGAGAACCATGGATATAGCTCACACATCCCTTTAATGAAAAGGTCAGGAAGGAGCCTTTTTCTCTTTATTGCCAAATACATACTTCCCTCCCACTGTTGTGGGAGTTATACAGGCAATAGTCAGGATTAAAAAAAATAAGGATAAATGGGAAAGCTGGCATCATCTCCTTGGATTGAGTTTTGGAAGATGAATGACTGATCTTTAGTAAATAGTGAATAATTGAAAAATGAGCGGACTTTGTGGATATTTGTTACAGGTTGAATTGTGTCCCCGTAAAATATATATTGAAGTCCTAACTTCCAGCACCTGTTATTATGACCTTATTTGTAAACAGTCTTTAAAAATGTGATCAAATCAAGTGAGGTCATACTGGATTCGGGTGGACCCTCCTTCCATGACTGGCGTCCCTACCAGAAGAGGGAGATTTGGACACAGAGCATAGGCACACAGGGGACAAGGCCATGGGGAGTTGGAGGCAGGGATGGGAGGGATTCATTTATAAGCAGTAGAACACCAGGGATTGACTGCAACTATCAGATGCCAAAGGAGGAATGCACCCTGCAGACACCTTGATTTCTGCCTTCCAGCCTCTGGAACCATGAGAATAAATGTCTAGTTTTAGGTTCCTCAGTTGGTGGTACTTGGCTGTAGCAGCTCTAGGAAACTAACACAGTATTTAAGTAAAGTGCTTTCTGGATTTCAATGACTTTTTGAAAAAAATTCTCTATTTTTTAGTATTAGATGGCAGTATACATATTAAATCATGAAATTAAGTGAGATCTTGACCCTTTCTAAATTCTGGGAAATTTCTACCTTTCTTTTTTAAAATTGAAATAAAATTTGACACATACCATTATTAATTTCGAATGTACAACATAAGGATTTGATAGGTGTCTGTATTGGGAAGTGGTTGCCACAGTGTCTTGGTAACATCCATCACCATATATAGTTACCAATTTTTTTCTTTCAATGTGAACTTTTAAGATCTACTAAATGTGGCAAGTTTAAAATGTACAAGCAGGTGTTAACTGTAGTCGCCATGCTGTATTATCATACATCTCCAGGCCTTATTTATTATATTATGGGAAGTTTGAACCTTTTGGTCCCTCTCACCCACCTCTGGCAACTCCCCATCTGTTCTCTGTATCTGTAAGTTTCGTTTCTTTTTTTCTTTTCTTTTAGATTTCACAGATAAGTGGAAGCATATGGTATTTGTCTTTCTCTGTCTGACTTATTTCTCTTAGCATAATGCCTTCAAGATCCATTCATGTTGTTGAAAATGACAGACTTTCAGTGATTTTTGATAATTCTTTATACTTATTGATTTTTGTTTGGTCTAAAACTTAGAAAGCCAACTTTTTTTTTATTTAAATGCATTTCTTATTATTGTCAATTAACCAACTTGTAGTATGCCATTAGTTTTTGATGTAATGTTCAGTGATTCATTAGTTACGTATAACACCCAATGCTCATCACATCACGTGCCCTCCTTAATGTCCATCATCCGGTTACCCAATCCCCACATCTCCCTCCCTTCTATAGCCCTCAGTTTGGTTCCTGGAGTCCAGAGTCTCTCACAGTTTGTCTCCCTCTCTGATTGTTTCCCATTCAGTTTTCTCTCCCTTCCCCTATGATCCTCTACACAACCATATGATAATTGCCTTTATCTGCTTGAGTTATTTCACTCAGCACAATCCCCTCCAGTTCCATCCATGTTGATGTAAATGATGGGTATTCATCCTTTCTCATGGCTGAGTAATATTCTGTTGTATATATAAACCACCACATCTTCTTTATGCATTTGTCTGTTGAAAGTTGTCTTGGCTCCTCTTACAGTTTGTAGAAATCCAACTGTTAGGCCCCAAGGCCCACTGGTCTTTTTGGGTTGTTGCTACAATCACTTACTTTGTCTTCTTCTTAATATTAAATATATACATGTATTTTGTTGAAAACCAGCCCTCCCTACTCCTGCTTGCTTCCGGTGCCCCTCCCCCACTCTGAAGGGATTTTCAAACTCCTCCCACAGTTGCCTTACACATCATCCCATCTATTGGAAAGGGTCATGCTGTAAACAAATAAGAATGAGAAAAAGAAACGTGGGCACAGTTACAAATGTTAAATAAAAATAACGGGTACATGTTGTGAATTTCTGAGGACTTTTGGGTAATATGTGTTTTGGCCTGTGGGCTAAAGCGTTGTTTGTTTTCTGCTGGCCGTTTTCAGGCCAGGTGTTACCATGGCTCCCCATCTCTGTCCTAGAATACTCTGGGCTTATCTCTTTTAAAGCACTACATTCTAGTGCAATGGTGCCTTTTTTTTTTTTTAGCAAAGTTTTTATTTAAATTACAGTAACACACAGTGTAATATTAGATTCAGTGTACACTATGCTGATCCAGCACTTTCATACATCATCGACACTCATCAGAGCAAGTGCCCTCCTTCATCCCCATCACCTGTTCCCTGCATTCCCCCACTCACCTCCCTTCTGGTGACCAGCAGTGTGTTCTCTGTAGTTCAGAGTCTGTTTCTTGGTTTGTCTCTCTCTTTTTTTTCTCTTTGTTCATTTGTTTTGTTTCTTAGGTTCCACATATGAGTGAAATCATATGGTATTTGTTTTTTTCTGACTGACTTATTTTAATACTCTCTGGCTCCATCCATGTCATTGCGAATGGCAAGATTTCATTCTTTTTTAATGGCTGAGTAATATTCCAGTATGTATGTGTGTATGTCTATACACACACACATCCCACATCTTTATTCATTCATCAATTGATGGACACTTGGGTGTTTCCATAATTTGGAATGTAGATAATGCTGCTTGAAACATCAGGGTGCATGTATCCCTTTGAATTAGTATTTTCGTATTTTTTGGATAAATACCCAGTAGTGTAATTGCTGGATTTTAGGTTAGTTCCATTTTTTTTTTAAAGATTTTATTTATTTATTTGTTAGAGAGAGAGAGAGAGAGCGAGCGAGCACAGACAGAGTGGTAGGCAGAGTCAGAGAGAGAAGCAGACTCCCCGCCGAGCAAGGAGCCCGATGTGGGACTCGATCCCAGGACGCTGGGATCATGACCTGAGCCGAAGGCAGCCGCTTAACCAACTGAGCCACCAAGGCGTCCCAGGTTAGTTCCATTTTTTACATTTTGAGGAACTTCCATCTGTTTTCCAGACTGATTGTATCAGTCTGCATTCCCACCAACAGTGCATAATGGTTCCTTTTTTCTTTCCATATCTTCATCAATACCTGTTGTTTCGTACAGTGTTGATTTTAGCTATTCTGACAAGTGTGAGGTGGTATTTCATTGTAGTTTTGATTTGCATTTCCCCAGCGATGAGCATCTTTTCACACGTCTGTTGGCCATCTGAAAGTCTTCTTTGGAAAAATGTCTATTCATGTCTTCGGCCCATTTTTCAGTTGGATTATTATGTTTTTTGGGTGTTGAGTCTTATGAGTTCTTTCTATACTTTGGATACTAAGCCTTTATTGGTATGTCATTTGCAGATATCTTTTCCCATTCTACAAGTTGACTTTTAGTTTTGCTGATTGTTTCCTTCACTGCACAGAAGCTTTTTATGCTGATGTAGTCCCAAGAGTTTATTTTTGCTTTTATTTCCCTTTTCTCAAGAGGTATATCTAGAAAAAAGTTGCTATGACTAGTGTCAAAGAAGTTAACTGCCTGTGTTCTCTTCTAGGATTTTTATGGTTTCAGGTCTCACAGTTACCACATCTTTATTAATTCATCAAGTGTCTTTAATCCATTTTGAGTTTATTTGGGGGTATGATTTCTTATTTAGCTAATTTTCTAACTCTGTCTCTGGTCTGTCTCAGCCACTAGAGTCTAAGGGCTTGGGGGCAGGTGCCATTTGCATTCTGTCTTTGAATGCTTTGTTTTCAGCATCCTGTCTGGCAAAGAGCAGGCTCTCAGCCTTGGAACAACAGAGTCTCTGCCCTTAAGGGCCCTGTAGTGCAATCTGGCACCTCTTTTCTAAAGCAACATTGACAAATGGCAACGGCTTTCTATTGAGCCCACATTTGTTTATGCTGCTTTTAACAAAAGGTGCCAGCATGTCCTCCTGGCTCCTAGACTGCACATCTATACAAAACACACTTACCCGGAGCTAGGCCTCAGCATCATCGCATCATTGGGGGAGCGAGATGCAAGAGAGAGGAGTCAAGAAATTTACAGGTGTGTTGAGGATATGGGAGATACCTTCATATTTCTAGTTAGTCATGTTCTTCTCCCCCACTCTCTCCCTAGCAGTGACTTCAGTTACCTGTGGAGGGCCTGGCTTTAAATTAGTGGTGGTGCTGCTCTTGACTTCTGGGAGCAGATCTGAGCTCCTCCATATTTTACCTGATCTGTCAGGTGTTGCCAGTAGCTGCAAATTAATCAGCCCTCTCCCCCCATCCCCCCATCTTACTGTACTCGTTGGCCAGGATTTATTGGCTGTGGCCATTCCGTGTGAACGTGCTTCCTGATTATTTATTTCCAGGAGGTGGCCTTCGCACGGGAGCTCCTCCGGCCCTGTGTCTGGGCAGCCTTGTCCACCAGCTGCCGCAGCTGCTGCGGGTACCCTGCCAGCCGAGTGCTGCAGGCAGAGAATGGCTTTCTCTATATCTTCTAATCCCCCTTCCCCTTTCCTGGCATGTGTATTTCCATGATAAATGACCCAAGAAAGATTTTCAATGTGTTTTGACAGGATGAAACTGTGTGATTTGGCTTGATCTTGTTAAGAGCCCCGTAGCCAAATCCCTCCGAAGCACAGAAGACAAGGAAAGCTTGCAAACTATGGATGGTTTGCCTTTCTAGCTGAGAGAGACACACTGAATGACCTTAACTGACACGGCTGACTTCCTGTCCTTGACCTCAGGGAGAGAGAGAGAGAAGAAGGTTCCCTGCAGGTGCTCACCTGCAAAGTCATGGTGGAAGTGATGTGGAGGTCAGTGCAGGCTTTCCAGTACAGGGCGAGCACGCAGGCTGCTAAGGACCGTCCTAGCCCTCTCATTCATTCATTCATTCATTCACTCATTTCACAAACGTGTCAGTGCTAAATGTAATAGGTGGTGTGCTAAATAATAAACAAGACAAAAATCCATGCCCTCAAGTAGCTCGTGGCGTGGTACGGAAGAGACATACAGATGGATAATTAGACATCAGTGTGTGGAATGCAGTGGTATACAAAAGCCCGTGGTATTATAGTGAGCAAGGACATCATACTGTGTCTGGGAGGGTGGTAATGAGGACAAGCTTCCTGGTGGAAGTGATGCTGAGACTGGTTTCATAGGAGGCACAGGTGTGAGCATGTGGAACTGGGGTGGTGGAGGTGGGAAGTCTTGGGCAGAGAGGGCAGCCAGGAGCAATGGCTTCTGTGTCCATTCCTGTTGTCTTTGGTTGCAAGATTTGCTCATGGACTGTGATTCTCCTCTTTGTTCCTTTTGTGTTTTCCATCTTGAGATGTGTGTTCACTGTCCTCCCTGATTCTGTGTGGATTTCTTTGCAGGGCCCAAATTTTTGCATTCTGCTTAAATGATCTGGATGGTCTTTAGCCTACTCCTTGATTTTAGGCTCACCACTATCCTCTTGATATGGACAGCTTGTGGTGATTCTTAGGGAATTCATAACCAGTTAAAAGATCAAACATACTTCCTTAGAAACATGATGGCAGTGCCCTCTGTCTAGGTTGACAGGAAATTTGAGGTTGGGTTTGTGTTTTCTCCATGTTTTTATTCCCAGCTGCCTTATTCGTAAGAGGGGGAGAAGGACAAGTGTGTGGCCCAGCTAGCAGGCGTCCTGTGTATTCAGGGTCTTTTATTATTCTGTCTCTTCAAAGAACAGGGAACACTGGTACCCACAGCATTTTATGAAAACTCAACTTACCCGCACAGTCAGAAGGAGCCTGTAGGATTTGATAGAGCCCATACGGTCACGTGACCGCCAGCGCATGTGACACGGAAGCCGTCATACAGTGGAGAGGGCCCAACTGAAGTAAAGGCAGGAGCCGTGAGCGTAGAGGCCACAGGCTGGATCATCAGAGCAGAGATGGTGATGGAGATGGAGTGCTCTTTATCCTGTCCACAGTGGCTCATGTTTAGGACTCTTCCTTAGCTAGATAGGAAGAAGCTTCTTTTGTGTGTATGAGAGAGGTGGGAATGCTTTCTCCAGGCAGTTAGCTTAAAAAGAGTGCAGTTTCTTGGCTTTACGGACATGCCAGAAAAGATGATGAAGTCTCTAAAGATCTGACCAAAGCCAGGGTGGTAAATGACATTTTATTCATTAGGATGGATGCCCAAATACGCTGAGCCACCGAGCCGCTGAGAATGCTTTGTCCTTCGTACATGAGGATGGAGCCTCTGGGCACCATTAGTTCCTAATAACGGCAATAAGACCACCTTACATTTGCATGGCACTTGGGAGGTGAACCTTGCTTTAGTGCATGTAATTCAAATTATAGAGGGAACTTCTTTTGGGGGCAGGGTGGCGGGGGGAGATTTCCAAAGGAAGAGTGAGTGTTTCTGTTCTTTAGGAAATTTAACCACCAGCTAAGGCTTAGTCCCTGGAGTCTGATTCAGGCTTGGCTTCAGCAGCTTTCAGGAGTATGAGCTTTCTTGGCTCTCCCCCATCACCCTGGGCCCCAGTTGCCATCCCAAGGAGAATCTGGAACCTGAGTCCTTCCTGGAAAAGCCTGAGACTCTGCATTCAACCCCACCAGAGTGGCACATGGCTTCTTGCAGTCTTGGCTCTTGCCCTTGGTGGCTCTGATTCTAGAACCCACTTGCTGAGAGCAGAGCTTCATACTGTCACTGATCGGATGGCTGCCTGCTGCTTGCTCCCTCAGATCTTGGTTCCAGAGCCTCCGCCACTGAGACCCGTCTCTGTCACTGGACTGTGTCCTGCATCTTTCTGTAGCCTTTGTCAGTGTGGCCATCACTGACTTGGATGATGGTCATTCCACTGTAGTCTCCCCGTGGTGTCCATTGTCGCTGTAACCAGCATGGCTACTGGTTTATGCCTCTTTGACCACCTGTGGTGTGTAGGCAGCTATATGACTGAGTTCTGTGCACAACTTGTATCTCTTGGATTTGTCCCATTTTTAGGCCCTCAGGGCCAAGAGAAAGAGGATCTCGTGACATAGCTATCCCAATTGCCACTGGACTTTCAGAGATAACCGTCCTGGCGGAAGTGAAGGGCAACACTCCCCCTTTCCCTCAACCAACCCATGCTTGATGAAGAAAACTTAGTTGAACCCGGGAAGATCTAGGGCAAATTTTAGTTATGCACTCTTTCAATGCAAGAATATATGGTTGTCATCCCGTTTCTTGATCCTGCCAGCAGGAGGGAATAATAATAGCTTCCTCCCAAGAGCAAGGCACATAATATGCATTTATTCTAATGATCACAACCACCTTCCACAGACACTGTGTCTGTGTTATAGATGAAGACCAGTTCAGAGAGGGGACGTGATTGGCCCACATCACGTAGAGAGTAAGGGGCCCAGAGCTGGATATTATGCTCAGATTTTTCTGGCCTCTAAGCCTGTGCACTTCCCGCTCCATGAGGTTTCTTCTTCTCCTTCCTTTCTGTAGTCAATGGAGAGCCCGCCCCAGGAGAGGCTTCTGAAGCAGGTCATCCAAAGCCAAGTCATCTGTTTGGCCTTAATCATTTTGATAAGTATTCATTATCGTATTTGAGCCTCTGAAAACCTCTGTGAAGTTGGTAAGGCAGTAAGTATGAGAATAGTAATTGTAAATTGAGGAGACTGGAACTTAGAAGGGTTAAATGAGTTCCCCAAAGTTAGAAAGTGAAGAGGTGATAGAGAATAGGGTTACTTCTAGGTTCTCTGGATCAAATGCCTGTGAATTTTAAAGTAATCTCATTTTAAATCTGATTACAAACATGACTTCTATTTCTGATGGAAGGAAAAAAAAACCCAAGGGAATAAAGTAAGGATCACGCATAAATCTGAAAGAGCCAGTGTCCTTTCATCTGCCTATGTCCATGCAGGGGTATTTCCGTGCAGGAGTGACCCCGTGTACTGTGGCACATGACTGTGCCCAGCCATGACCTGACGGCGTAGGGTGGCACGCTGAGGAGGGTTACCAAGAATGACCTACCTTTTCTCCATGTGACCCTCACTAGCGTCTTCTCAGATTTGATCCTCCATCCCGTCATCTTCTTTCAGCCTTTTCTCTTGTCTCTGAAGAAGGTTCTACCCAGAACTGCTCAGGACGGGTGACTGACACATTGCTGTCCCAGCTGGGCCATTGACCATGACTTGGGTGGTTTATGCTCACTTGAGAGTGCCAGGAGTTTCCTTGGGTAGAAGGGATCAAAGAAACAGTATGTTCACCTCCTTTAAAACCATTTACCCCCCTTAGACCTTGAGGGAATGATTAAGAGTGTCTTTAAAAAGTTGTCTCACTAAGGAAGAAACACTTTTATAATTAAATTAGATCATTTTGGGCCAAATGGAGAGTGGTAAGTTCTTTCTGATTTCCATCAAGTGATCCATTTACTGGAGGGCAGTGACCTTTGCCTCCTCAGCTGATATGTGCCGGGATCAGGGCTGGGAACTCCCCCAGGGTCAGTGCTGCAATGGAGGATATAGGAGAGCAGCCTGAGGAGGCAAAGGGCCAGTGTTGGAAATCCGATTCCTCACTTGTGCTGCTCACCAATTTCTTACAGTCACCATTTCTTTACTTGCTCCTGTTTAGCTTTGTGGAATGTAGCAGAATATGTTGATGACTGCCTGGAATTCTGAGCTTATCAAAGTCACACAAAGACTCAGAAACATACTGATAAAAAATGGAGATTTCTGAGATAGAGCATCCGATGGAAAGTAAGTTTTATGTTCTCATAGCTCTTTGCAGGCTGGGCTTGAACTCACTGAAAAGCAGTCTGACTCTGTGTCTGGGCACTTCTGTCTCTGTTTCTCCTTCTGCCCTTTAGCCTTCCTGTTCTGCACCTGCACCGACACTTCTCAACCTCAGCCTGAGAAACAGAGCAGTCTCCTCAAACCTCACTGTGAAAGCTGATCTCCCAGAGAGATCCTAGTAAGTGCGGATTCTGAGTCATTGGAAAGGGAGATCCCAGGGGGCGCAGCCACACACGGTGAGCACCACACCGTGAGGTCAGGCCTGGGCTCTGAGCCTCTCTTGGGTTTGGACAGCCTTGAAGAGGCTGCAGGCTTGGCTGCAGACCACCCCAGCATCTGGCTCTATGAGACTTGCTATCAGGCTGGCGTTGGCTCAGGGTGACCCAAAGGTGCCAACACTGAAGGACATGAAGGACAGAACAACCATTTGCCCCATGTCCTCGTCTGCGTGGAGCTCTAATGTGGCTAGACTCAGGCCCAGGGTGCTCTCTGTCCCCTGTGACCCCACCGGGCCAACCGTGCAGCAGTTACTGCTTCTGAGGTCTTAACTTCTAGAGCATTCCTGCAGCTGTAGGGAGGGACACAGACCGCACATGTTTTCCTTCTTGCGTTCTCTCCCTGGCCTGGCGCCTTGTGGCAAGAGGACCACTTTCCTCTAGTTCCGGGGACACGAGAGCAGTGCTTATGGGACAGTTACAACATGGGCTGGAGTGAAACGGAAAAGGTGAATCTGCTGGCGTGAGCACTGAGCTGCTCCAGGCTGATACCAACTGGCTTGACTGTTTTTCAGCAGTTAGAGAAAAACTGTTTGGATTATTCCCACCTCCCCCAACCCCTGGACAGTCTGTTCTTCCGGGCTTGTTACCTGACTGTGACTGGGGAAGTTTGTAATAGTGTGGGTGGTCCTCTGTGATGAGATGAATTTCTGTGTAATTATGGTTTTAACCACTTATCCTTAAGCACCCTGGGTGCCCACCTGGCTCCCTGCCTTATTGGATCTCCCAGAAACCACGATGCTGGTTTTCCAGTTTTCCAGTTTAAGGACCTGGGAACCTTGTGAAGGAGGTAAGATGTAGAGTTTGGAGAGCAAAGTAACTGGCATGTCCTGGGCTGGCAGTCACTGAGTGTTAGTAGGTGTCTGCAGTGACCTGTACTGTGCTGGGTGATTAGTGTGAGCAGTTGCGTAGCTGGCTTCTGACAGACCTGGCATTGGAAGTGGCTTTAGGCCCTGGGTTTGATAAGTCCATCCTATGAACAAATGGTAATAGTGGATTGTTGTGTACTGTGGCAGCTTTGTCTGTAGGCAAAAGGAAGCTTAAAAAAAAAAAAAAAAGATTTATTTATTTTAGACAGAGTGCTTGCAGGAGAACGAGCAAGCACAAGTCGGGGGAGGGGCAGAGGGAGAGAATCTCAGGCAGACTCTCTGCTGACTGTGGAGCCTGATGTGGGGCTCAGTCCCAGGACCCATGAGATGATGACCTGAGCCAAAACCAAAAGTGGGGTGCTTAACCGACCGGGCCACCCAAGTGCCCCCAAAGGGATGTTTTTATAGAGGAAACTGTGTGTACCTCCAGAGGCAGGGCCGTGTGTGAGGGGCTTGGTACAGGCTAGGCAGAATGGGAGCTGCCGCCCAAGTGGAGCCACGAGGCCACAGCTGGTATTAGTGTGGCAGGGAAGGCTCAAAGAGGGGTTGAATCATCAAAAGAGGGCCCCGAGCCCCACTGAAGGCTTACCTTGAAGCAGGAGGAGTGCCAGTAACAACTTTTTGCCACTCTTACTATGCTTCTTATCAAAGTCCCCACAGGTAGCTCCGTTCCAAGTGGAACTCACTGACGTGTGTTTGGCGGAGACTCCTAGCTATGAATTGTTAATGCTAGACTGAAGTAGTTTGCTTGGACGTGGCTGCAGGTTCCATCATTTGTGCTCAGGGACAAGGGGACTTGAGGCTGTGGGGCAGCCCAGTACTCTCTGTCTGAAGAGTCAGTCGTCTGGCCTCCAAAAAAAAACAGAGGCTTTGTTTACGTCTCTAAGAACTGGGTTGAGGTGGGCGCCTGGGTGGCTCAGTGGTTAAAGCCTCTGCCTTTGGCTCAGGTCATGATCCCAGGTCTTGGGATCGAGACCTGCATCGGCTCTCTGCTCAGCAGGGAGCCTGCTTCCTCCTCTCTCTCTGCCTGCCTCTCTGCCTACTTGTAATCTCTGTCAAATAAATAAATAAAATCTTAAAAAAAAAAAACTGAGCTGAGGCATGGATTAGCCTGGGTTCAAGTAGGGTTTTTTTGTTTTGTTTTGTTTTGAGATGATTTCAGGAAGCTGAAGAGAGGGAAAGAGGTTGGTGAGAAACGTCCAGAGAGAGCAACACCGGCTTCGTCATGGAACTGCTTCCCCTTGTGGGCGATGGGACACTGAGAGGGCTGAGGAGAACGCACTACGCTTGTCTCTCCGCAGCCTGAGAAAGTGGACTGCTTCCCCACCGACCCCTGTTCTCAGTGACTGGGGGCAGCTCTCTCTCTCCTAGGCTACATCTGCGCAAGGACAGAGGGACTTTCTGAACCTTTGGAGAGAGTCCTGAAGCAGAGGAGTCCTGGAAAGTCTGAGGGGGACATAGGTGACGCCTCAGAGCTGTCCACCACAGCCATGTTGAAGTCAAATAGTCTCGGTGGGGCAGGGAATGTGGACATAAAGTCAGGAACTGATTTTAAGAATAAACAAATGCAAGAAGTCCTTATTATGCAGAGAATACACCATCAGCAAGAACTAAAATAAAAATTATCTTGCTAAAACTACTTCAAATACAAAGGTTAGAAAGGCTTTAGCCTGGAATCCTTGGTTTCTAGAAATCAAATTAACTTGGGAAATCAAAGAGAAACAGGAAGAGTTTGAAAATATATTTTCAGTTTTATTATCAGAACAGTAGCAAGGGAAAAAATAAAATAATGGAAGAAAGTATGATTAAGCTGTGAAAGAGCAGAGATTTCTTCAGGAGATCTGTTGCAATGGAGAGGACAAACAGGAAGATAATTGAAAATTAGATATTTGAAAGTGAGGATAGTAGACAGATATGAAAGGGAAAATGAGTTATGCTTGGGTATCAGAGCTCTGAAGCAGGGCTTCCTTTCTTTAGAAAAGAGGGAAATATTTTATGTGTTACTAAATCAGACAGAGTGACCGGGATCCAATAAAGGTGAGAAAAGTAATGTATTAGGGAGAAAACTGGAACAACTCCTCAGAAGGTGCCAGAATCCAGGACGACTGAGAAACGCTCTTCGAGCAGCAAATACTCCATAGTAAGAGCTGTGGGCCACAATCCTTGCAAACTGGGAATGAAAAAAATTGAGAGAACACTAGGAAGAGGAATAACTTGGAAAGCTTCAAAATGACACAGACATCACCTGCACCTTGAAGGAACTTACTCAAGAAATATATGGAATTGGTGCAAGAAGAAGGCATAGAGGAAAAAAAATGGGAACATTTTTGGGAGCAAAATGGAAGTCCAGGACTGGATTGACCTGGTGGGAAAGTGTGTCCTTGATGAATGGGATTGGGCATCCCAATCAGGTTTTGAGGGTGGGAAGCTTCGTTTGAACAGTATGTGATTGTGGTAGACTCAGATTGTTTTGACCTTATATTTCTTGATGTAGGAGAATGTGCAAGGCAAAATCTGAAGGAGTATATTAAAAAATCATATGTCTGAGCCAGAAGGGAAAGTAAAAGGAAACAAGGTAGGCAGAGCTTAGCACTACCTGTGTTAGAACGGAAAACGATGTCCTTAAGAAGCATCTTGAAAACAGCTAGAAACTGAAATGAGTCTTCCTGAGGGGAACAGGGAAACAAGATTTGGGAATGTGCACACAAGAAAGGCTAGACGTTCTCCACTGACTCTTCCAAATCTCCTGTCTTTCCAGACCAAGCTCTGTGCCTTCTTGAGGTAGACTCTTTTCCTTGAAGCTGCTTTACTGTCTAGTCCTGTTGGCTAAGGTCAATGGAAGATACAACAAGTGGAGACAGGCTGAGGCTCTAATTCACCAACTCCTGCCCCCTACCCCTGCAGACTGAGCTGGTAATGGCTTCCCTGCGTGGTTCCCTTCTATGCTCTCTTCACCTGCCCACAAATCCCCAGAGTGCTCCCAGAAACAAGGAAAACTTGGTTTTTAACTATGCAGGTAAGCAAAGAAAGTCATCTCAAATAAGGTCTATTGAGGCTACCATCACTGCAGAACTCTGACCTTGGCAGTAATAGTTACTTCTTTTTTTTTTTTTTTTCCAAAGATTCTATCCATTTATTCGACAGACATCACAAGTAGGCAGAGAGGCAGGCAAAGAGAGAGAAAGAGGGAAGTGGGCTCTCCACCGAGCAGAGAGCCCGATTCGGGGCTTGATCCCAGGACCCTGGGATCGTGACCTGAGCCGAAAGCATAGGCTTTAACACACTGAGCCACCCAGGTGCCCCGATAGTTACTTCTTGCAAGAACATCTTGAATACCATATTTTAAAAGAAAAAAACATTTTATTTATTAATCTGTTTGGATTACCTCTAAGGAGATGAGCTATGAATGAAATTAGTACACAGGAATTAGTACACAGGAATGGCTTTTAAGAAATTGTCTAGACTCTAGGACATCTTCTTCTTTCACGGAACTCCCCCTGAATATTTTTAGAGAAAATTCTCTGCCATATTCTTAAGCACTGTGAGGGAAAGGAAATTAATAAACTCTCTGCCTCCCAGTCTAGTGTCTAATACACTTCACCATCAAAATTGTTTTCTTTGAAATATTTTTTTTAAGATCTTGGATTACAATTTGTATTTTCTATTTATTTTTATTACAGTGGTATATTAGCTCGAAGTGTACAGCATCATGATTCAATAATTCCACATTGTTCTGTGCTTACCATGATGAGTGTAGACCCCATCTGTCACCAAACAATATTGCTACCATCTTACTGACTATACTCCCTATGCTGTGCTTTTCATCTCCATGACTTACTTATTTTGTAACTGGAAGTTTGTACCTCTTGATCTCCTTTATCTATTTCATCCATCTGTCCACTTACCCCCCTCTTACAAACTCTTGTTTGTTTTCTGTATTTAAGAATGTGCATGAGGGGCTTGTCTCTTTTATCACTTTGTTCATTTGTCTCTTAAATTCCACATATGAGTGAAATCAATATGGTATTTGTCTTGGCCTCACTGACTTATTTCACTTAGCATTATATTCTTATTATATTAGGTCCATTTATGTTGTCATAAGTGGCAAAAATCTCATTCTTTTTTAGGACTAAGTAATATTCTGTCACATGTATGTACCATGTCTTCTTTATCCAGTCATCTATCAATGGACACTTGGGCTGCTTCCATACCTTGGTTATTGTAAATAGTGCTGCAGTAAACATAGGGATGCATCTCTCTTCTCAAATTAGTGTTTTCGTTTTCTTTGGATAAATTCTTAGTAGCAGAATTACTGGATCATATGGTATTTTGATTTTTAATTTTGGAGGAATTTTTATACTCTCCCAGCCTATCTTCCACCAGTTTAATTCCCATCAACAGTGCATGAGGATTCCCTCTCTCCACATCCTTGCCAACACTTGTTATTTCTTTTCTTCTTTGAGAGGAAGACAGTGCAAGAGCAGATTTTCCCTCAGGAGTAGTCAGTGTCTAATGTCAAAATTAGTCTCCTATTGGGATCTCTTACCCCAATGAGTTAAAGGGCGCAAATGAGGCTCTTCCAACAATAGCAGAGACTCAGGTGTGCTGGTGAGGCTGAATTCAGGGATTATTATTATTATTATTTTTTAAGATTTGTGTATTTATTTGAGAGAGAGAGAAAGTATAGGGGACAGGGACAGAGGGAGAGGGACAGAGAATCTCAAGCAGACTCCATGCTGAGTGTAAGCCTGACACAGGGCTCGATCTCACAACCCTGAGATCATGGTCTGAGCCAGAACCATGAGTTGGATGCCTAACCAACTGTGCCACCCAGGGGCCCCATGAATTCAGGAATCGTCATTGTCTGCTGTTTTCCTCTCATAACACTAAGTCTTGCTGTGGTCTGGGATATACTCAGGTTAAGGATATGGAAATGCAAGGATTAACTGCTTTAGGGTCTTGATTTTGTCAGTGTGGGACTAGTGCTGTGATCATCTTATGTGTCCTATTAACTCTTTAAATTCTTTAAAAATGATACATGTAAGGCTTGTTTCATTCAGCCTGGGAGGGGCGGAGGAAATGAAATTCATACAGTGGACAAAGCCCAGGCAACAGCTACTGAAGAATCCAGTGTTTACCCAGGCACCACGAATCCTCTCTCCTGGGGCTGAGCAAAATTAAACGTTCACAGGGATTATAATATAATAATCATGTAGATTTAAATTCTTTAGAACTTGGACTTAAAAGGCAAGAGAATTTGATTTTGAACTTTACCTTGCAAAAAGATTAAGTTCTGGACGTTAATTTTTCCCTGGAAAATTAATAATTCAGGATGATTAATACTCAAATTTGGGATACACCATTGGTATTAATGGATTATAATAGTTGCGTACTGTTATTGAAGAGCATTGCAAAACCTTTGATGACCTGTATTATATATCATGGTTAGGCAAATTCAGAATGGGAAATAGTGAATTTTTCAGCTTTGAATTTAATTGAGCTAATGAACTGTACTGTTAGCCCATTTCAGAACTCTTGGAGAGCAGAATACTGCCTGCCCTCCAGTGGCCCCAGAAGAACCTACAAGGAAGCAATTGTTGGCTTTGGGAGATGGACCTCATGGAGATGGGGTCTGACCTCATCCCCACTTACCTGTCTGAACATGGGATAAGTGCAGTGGTTCTCAGTGGTGACTGCCCATTAGAATATCCTGGAAGCTTTTAAAAAACCGAATATCCAGAGGAGGAGTCAAGATGGTGGAGAAGTAGCAGGCTGAGACGACATCAGGCAGCAGGAGATCAGCTAGATAGCCTATCAAACCATTCCGAACAACTACGAATCCAACAGGAGATCGAAGAGAAGAAAAACAACAATCCTAGAAACAGAAAATTGACCACTTTCTAAAAGGTAGGACCAGCGGAGAAGTGAATCCAACCTGACGGGAAGATAGACCCCGGGGGAGGGGCCGGCTCCCGGCAAGCGGTGGAACAGCAGAGCACAAAATCAAGACTTTTCAAAGTCTGCTCCAGGGAGGGACATCACTCCAGAGGCTAAACTGGGGTGAAGACCTCATGGGGACAGCGTGGAATCAGGTCCCACGGGGTCACAGAAAGATCAGGGGTGTCGGGGTGTTGCAGAGCTCACAGGTATTAGAGCAGGGAAGCCGGCTGTGGAGACAGAGCTGAGGAGTGAACTCTGAACTCAGAGTTTCCTAGAGCCGTGCTCTGTGACACGGGCTGGTGCTCTGTGCGAGGGGTCCCCACAAGATCTGGGGAGACTCCGACCTGGGAGAGCTCAGGGATCTACAGGGTTCGAAGACTCCAGGTGGGACTCTGCCAGAGACAGAGACGCTTGGTCACAGGCTGGGTGACCTTGGAGCACAGCCAGAAGCCAGTGAGACGGGACTGATTACCCACGATTTTCTCCAAGCGTGGCCGGAGGCTGGGGAGATGGGAGTGATTAAGCGCTTTTCACTGAAGGCGCACTGAAGACTGGGGACCCGAGCTCTCGGCTCCTCCACCCGGAGATTGGGACGCCGCCATTTTCATTCCCGTCCTCCAGAAGTCTACGGAAAGCATTCAGGGAACAAAAGCTCCCGAAAGCAAAAATGAGAGGATTACTTAGCCGGGCCCCTGGTAAGGGCAGTGCAGTTCTGCCTGGGGCAGAGACACTTGAAAATCACTACAACAGGCCCCTCACCCAGAAGATCAACAAGAAATCCAGCCAAGACCAAGTTCACTTAACAAGGAGAACAGCGGATTCTTATCTGGACAAAATGACAAGATGGAAAAACTCACCACAAAAAAAAGACCAGGAGGCAGTACCGAAGGCTAGGGACCTAATCAATACAGACATTGGTAATATGTCAGATCTGGAATTCAGGACGATGATTCTCAAGGTTCTAACTGGGCTCGAAAAAGGCATGGAAGATATTAGAGAAACCCTGTCAGGAGAAATAAAAGCCCTTTCTGGAGAAATAAAAGAAATAAAATCTAATCAAGTTGAAATTAAAAAAGCTATTAATGAGGTGCAATCAAAAATGGAGGCTCTTACTGCTAGGATAAATGAGGCAGAAG
Source organism: Taxidea taxus jeffersonii (assembly GCA_003697995.1). Classification (NCBI taxonomy): domain Eukaryota; kingdom Metazoa; phylum Chordata; class Mammalia; order Carnivora; family Mustelidae; genus Taxidea; species Taxidea taxus. The sequence goes on along the minus strand of ML111945.1, from coordinate 3,790 downwards.
AAAGAATTAGTGATATAGAAGACCAAATGACAGAGAATAAAGAAGCTGAGCAAAAGAGAGACAAACAACTACTGGACCACGAGGGGAGAATTCGAGAGATAAGTGATACCATAAGACGAAACAACATTAGAATAATTGGGATTCGAGAAGAACAAAGAGAAAGAGGAACAGAAGGTATACCGGAGAGGATTACTGTAGAGAATTTCCCTAATATAGCAAGGGGAACAAGCATCAAAATCCAGGAGGTGCAGAGAACACCCCTCAAAATCAATAGGAATAAGTCCACACCCTGCCATCTAATAGTAAAATTTACAAGTCTTAGCTACAAAGAGAAAATCCTGAAAGGAGCACGGGCCAAGAAGTCTGTAACATACAATGGTAAAAATATCAGATTGGCAGCAGACTTATCCACAGAGACCTGGCAGGCCAGAAAGAACTGGCACGATATATTCAGAGCACTAAACGAGAAAAACATGCAGCCAAGAATACTTTATCCACCTAGGTTATCATTGAAAATAGAAGGAGAGATAAAAAGCTTCCAGGACAAACAAAAACTGAAAGAGTTTGTAAACACCAAACCAGATCCACAGGAAATATTGAAAGGGGTCCTCTAAGCAAAGAGAGACCCTAAAAGTATTATCAGAAAGGAACAGAGACAATATACAGTAACAATCACCTTACAGGCAATACAGTGGCACTGAATTCATATCTCTCAATAGTTACCCTGAACGTGAATGGGCTAAATGCCCCAATCAAAAGACACAGGGTTTCAGAATGGATAAAAAAACAAAACCCATCAATATGCCGCCTACAAGAAACTCACTTTAGACCCGAAGACACCTCCAGATTGAAAGTGAGGGGGTGGAAAACAATTTACCATGCTAATGGACATCAGAAGAAAGCTGTGGTGGCAATCCTTATATCAGATCAATTAGATTTTAAGCCAAAGACTATAATAAGAGATGAGGAAGGACACTATATCATACTCAAAGGGTCTGTCCAACAAGAAGATCTAACAATTTTAAATATCTATGCCCCTAACATGGGAGCAGCCAACCATATAAACCAATTAATAACAAAATCAAAGAAACACATTGACAAGAATACAATAATGGTAGGGGACTTTAACACGCCCCTCACTGAAATGGACAGATCATCCAAGCAAAAGATCAACAAGGAAATAAAGGTCTTAAATGACACACTGGAGCAGATGGACATCACAGATATATTCAGAACATTCCATCCCAAAGCAACAGAATACACATTCTTCTCTAGTGCCCATGGAACATTCTCCAGAACAGATCACATCCTGGGTCATAAATCAGGTCTCAACTGGTATCAAAAGATTGGGATCGTTCCCTGCATATTTTCAGACCACAATGCCCTGAAGCTAAAATCAATCACAAGAGGAAATTTGGAAAGAGCACAAATACATGGAGACTCAACAGCATCCTTCTAAAGAATGAATGGGTTAGCCAGGAAATTAAAGCAGAATTGAAAAAAATCATGGAAACAAATGATAATGAAAACACAACAGTCCAAAATCTGTGGGACACAGCAAAGGCAGTCCTGAGAGGAAAATATATAGCGATACAAACCTTTCTCAAGAAACAGGAAAGGTCTCAAATACACAGCCTAACCCTATACCTAAAGGAGCCCGAGAAAGAACAACAAAGAAAGCCTAAACCCAGCAGGAGAAGAGAAATAATAAAGATCAAAGCAGAAATCAACGAAATAGAAACCAAAAAAAAACAATAGAACAAATCAATGAAACTAGGAGCTGGTTCTTTGAAAGAATTAATAAGATTGATAACCCCCTGGCCAGACTTATCCAAAAGAAAAGAGAAAGGACCCAAATAAATAAAATCATGAATGAAAGAGGAGAGATCACAACCAACACCAAAGAAATACAAACAATCATAAGAACATATTATGAGCAACTCTATGCCAACAAATTTGACAATCTGGAAGAAATGGATGCTTTCCTAGAGACATATAAACTGCCAAAACTGAACCAGGAAGAAATAGAAAACCTGAATAGGCCCATAACCAGTGAGGAGATTGAAACAGTCATCCAAAATCTCCAAACAAGCAAAAGCCCAGGGCCAGATGGCTTTCCAGGGGGAATTCTACCAAACATTTAAAGAAGAATTAATTCCTATTCTCCTGAAACTGTTCCAAAAAATAGAAATGGAAGGAAAACTTCCAAACTCATTTTATGAGGCCAGCATCACCTTGATCCCCAAACCAGACAAGGATCCCATCAAAAAAGAGAATTACAGACCAATATCCTTGATGAACACAGATGCGAAAATTCTCACCAAAATACTAGCCAATAGGATGCAACAGTACATTAAAAGGATTATTCACCACGACCAAGTGGGATTTATTCCAGGGCAGCAAGGTTGGTTCAACATCCGCAAATCAATCAATGTGATACAATACATTAACAAAAGAAAGAACAAGAACCATATGATACTCTCAATAGATGCTGAAAAAGCATTTGACAAAGTACAGCACCCCTTCCTAATCAAAACTCTTCAAAGTGTAGGGATAGAGGGCACATACCTCAGTATTATCAAAGCCATCTATGAAAAACCCACCGCAAGTATCATTCTCAATGGAGAAAAACTGAGAGCTTTTCCAAAAGTTAAGGTCAGGAACACGGCAGGGATGTCCGTTATCACCACTGCTATTCAACATGCTACTAGAAGTCCTAGCGTCAGCAATCAGACAACAAAAAGAAATTAAAGGCATCCAAATCAGCAAAGAAGAAGTCAAACTATCACTCTTTGCAGATGATATGATACTATATGTGGAAAACCCAAAAGGCTCCACTCCAAAACTGCTAGGGCTTGTACAGGAATTCAGTAAAGTGTCAGGATATAAAATCAATGCACAGAAATCAGTTGCATTTCTTTACACCAACAACAAGACAGAAGAAAGAGAAATTAAGGAGTCAATCCCATTTACAATTACACCCAAAACCATAAGATACCTAGGAATAAACCTAACCAAAGAGGCAAAGAATCTATACTCAGAGAACTATAAAGTACTCATGAAAGAAATTGAGGAAGACACAAAGAAATGGAAAAATGTTCCATGCTCATGGATTGGAAGAATAAATATTGTGAAAATGTCTATGCTACCTAAAGCTATCTACACATTTAATGCAATGCCTATCAAAATCCCATCCAATTTTTTCAAAGAAATGGAACAAATAATCCTAAAATTTATATGGAACCAGAAAAGACCTCGAATAGCCAAAGGAATATTGAAAAAGAAAACCAAAGTTGGTGGCATCACAATTCCCGACTTCAAGCTCTACTACAAAGCTGTCATCATTAAGACAGTATGGTACTGGCACAAAAACAGACACATAGATCAATGGAACAGAATAGAGAGCCCAGAAATAGACCCTCAACTCTATGGTCAACTAATCTTCGACAAAGCAGGAAAGAACATCCAATGGAAAAAGGATAGCCTCTTCAACAAATGGTGTTGGGAAAATTGGACAGCCACATGCAGAAAAATGAAATTGGACCATTTCCTTACACCACACACGAAAATAGACTCAAAATGGATGAAGGACCTCAACGTGAGAAAGGAATCCATCAAAATCCTTGAGGAGAACACAGGCAGCAACCTCTTCGACCTCAACTGCAGCAACTTCTTCCTAGGAACAACGCCAAAGGCAAGGGAAGCAAGGGAAGAAACAAACTATTGGGACTTCTTCAAGATCCAAAGCTTTTGCACAGCAAAGGAAACAGTCAACAAAACCAAAAGACAA